>OZ023217.1:32691177-32853519 GCA_963995525.1 Escarpia spicata | reverse complement strand
CTCTCTACTCTCTCTCTCTCTCTCTCTCTCTCTCTCTCTCTCTCTCTCCTCTCTCTCTCTCTCTCTCTCTCTCTCTCTCTCTCTCTCTCTCTCTCTCTCTCTCTCTCTCTCTCTCTCTCTCTCTCTCTCTCTCTCTCTCTCTCTCTCTCTCTCTCTCTCTCTCTCTCTCTCTCTCTCTCTCTCTCTCTCTCTCTCTCTCTCTCTCTCTCTCTCTCTCTCTCTATCTCTCTCTCTCTCTCTCTCTCTCTCTCTCTCTCTCTCTCTCTCTCTCTCTCTCTCTCTCTCTCTCTCTCTCTCTCTCTCTCTCCTCTCTCTCTCTCCTCTCTCTCTCTCTCTCTCTCTCTCTCTCTCTCTCTCTCTCTCTCTCTCTCTCTCTCTCTCTCTCTCTCTCTCTCTCTCTCTCTCTCTCTCTCTCTCTCTCTCTCTCTCTCTCTCTCTCTCTCTCTCTCTCTCTCTCTCTTGTATACACAGACATTGGATGGGCTGACGGAAAGAGACACCAGCAAGCGGGCTGAGAAGGGGATGCGGCGCAAACAACAAGCAGCACTTCCACTGTCTCCTGTTTCGTCTGCTCTGGCTTCCGCAGGGACTGTCACTCTCAAATCGGGACTGCACAGCCATAGCGGACGCAGCCACATTTCCAGAAACTGACAACAGGGCGCATCAACATCTTCTCTCGAGACTACAGTTTGCCTACTATGATCCATGTAGCCATTGCTCGCAATCCTTATAGAATAACCGCTGCTATCAGCACTGACCGTGTATTGTACTGTTTACCATTAGCGTGCAACAGCTACTGGTGATCTTTAGAAATATACTGCTACTGTCGACCCCAAGCATGTAGTTGCTACTATTGACATTTAACATGTGTATAGCTGCTACTGTTGACCTGACCCTTATCTTACAGCCGCTACTGTTGACCCTTAACGTGTAGCTGCTACTGTCGACCTTTTGTATTTGTGTGTGTGTGTGTGTGTGTGTGTGCGCGCGCGCGTGTGCGTGCGTGCGTGCAAGCGTGTGTATGTGTGTCCGTGCGTGCGTGCCGGCGAAGCTTTCGTAACTGTCTTTGAGTCTTCTAAATTTATTTGCAAAGTCTAAGTTGTCGTTTGGAAACACACCAACAGTTCCACTACATTGTTATAGCTGATAAGTCCGATTTTGCTCTTTAAAATCGATCTTGTATTCCTATTATCTTAGTAGAACGGTCCGCGTGCTACTTAAACACAACACGAAGTCTTGTTATGTGTGTTTATTGTTTCATAGGTAGTTACTCTGGAAAATAAATAAAATAATATCCCACGGTCTGTATGTGCATGTGCTTGAAACGTTCTAACAGAACACATGTATTTTGTATTCATGCACATACACATTACAACAAAGACATTAACAACCTAGATGTTTCGTGCAGATAACGTCTTATAAAGACTATTTGTTTGATTGAATGATTGTGTATGTAAGTAAATGGATACATCTGTGCATATATATGCATGTGAGTATTTGTATTGTAAAATTGAAGTAGTTCGTTTATTTTTGAGTTTCTTCGTCCTGGTGTTACTGGATGTCACAGAGGGTTGCCACACCGCGGAGAATCCAGTGATCAGGGCTGACAAGACTCTTCATGAGAAGAATTGTGACGTAGGTTAGATCAGTGCGCTGCGGTTTCTTGTAGACAGGGCATGAATACAGTCGCACGTCTTTTGGTTGTATTTGTATAGCGTAAATGTAGACGACGGGCAGCAACACCGACAACACTTTTGGTTGAGGTTCAACCAGTCTGCAATTTCTGCGGTCCCAACTGGCGCCCTCTAGGTACAGGCCATACACGTAAACGCCTTCCTGTCGGAACGATATCTCTGAATATTCGTTTCATTGAAATATTTAACGTGTTGCTTTGATAATTTTTACAAATTGATGATACCGTTTTTGTGGCAATTTATTTAGAGGAAGTTACATCAAACATTAAGCCCTATTTAAGTTTGAGTTTTATATTACCATTCATGAAAGCATGCTTTTTTTTAATGCTATTATAAATATGCCCTTTAGCATTTGGACTACTAAAGGGATATGTAGTTTTAATTCTGCCACACGTATAATACATGTAACTGCACTTACTGACGGTGGGGAACTGATGTCATCTTTCAGCCATTTTGTCATATCGTTATGAAGGATGACACTGTCGAGAGACCAGCCTTTGTGTGCTCTGGTTACTTCTTGCCTCATTGCAGTCAGGAAACCTGTGAATAAAGTTCATATGAAGCTTTTGAGCACAACTGAAAACACACAACTGTTTCACGCATTTTTACTTCTCAAGAAACTGTGGTCTGTCTTCGAATATCTCAATATTTGTTTAGACTGACACTGCTACATGCTTTTTACATGACCAAAGTTATTTAAAAAAATACCATGATAACTGGGTTAGGAGGAAAATAAAGAAGTGATTAACATTTAGATATAATGGACCGAGACATCAGCTAACAGCTTCCTCGGTTCTTCTCCTGCTTGTCTCACAGGATAAAGGCCAACAAAGATGGTCAAAATGTTCTAAGACAGAAACACAGTTTCATGAGAGGTAAAAACGATGTGAAAATTCATATGTTAAGAAGGTCAATATATTCAAGAAGTGATTGCTTTCACAATTGTTTGTTTTGAATATTTCCTGTTAAGTCAATATTTGTGATACGCTGGTGGAATTTAGTAATATGAAATAGGCCATCGTAGATGCAAACCAGTTCAGATATTTAAATTATTTAATTCTAATGTACAGTGTACCTTCATTTATTTACTTAGTACAATTTTTAATGTATTTACTTAGTATATTTTAAGTTTGATAATTTTATTCAGATGAGTGTCTTTTTAATAAGAATTACTGAGCTACTGTGACATTGTTATGCTTAATCTAATAAACAAAAAGATTACAAGTATGGCATATACGTTCAGGATTTTGCAAGAAAGTTATACAAGAACAAATGGACTCGACATGAAATACGTAGGTCTTGGGATCTGCAAAATAAATATACAGAAAACAAAATTACAACAAATTATAACCAGATTTGCACCACATAATAATAGCATAGTGCACAGATGCAATTATATGGACGTCAAACAGAGCTATTGAAACATATACTGTTATGGGTGCATGTTCTTATTGTTGAGAACATATGAAGTGTCGCACTTTTGAGCTGCGCAGCTATACATTTATTTTATATAAACAACAGGTTATGTTGAATTTAATGTGTTAAGAATTTGCGTCATTGTTAACCAATTAATTGGTTTATAGTAGATTACCAGCAACACATAGTTTCCTTTATGTCTTGCGGTAGTTATATTAAAGAAGTTCATTTACTTGGTAGGTGACTTTCATATATCTTATGCATGTAAACTTTTTTAATTTTTTGAAACATCACATGCTAAGTAATTACCTTGAGGGTTGAAGAAACCAGTCATCCAGAAAACATTTGGTCGTCCTTCAAATATCCATTTGGAGAACTGGTCGTTTCTTTCCAGAAATTCAGTGAACCAAAATCCTAGGGTTGATGATTCCCAAGATACCCTTTTCCACACGGCTGGCACTTTAGCATCATACATGTTATCCAGAGCATCCCTCAAGTTCTACAACAGAGGTCAGATGTGCATCATTGGTTTTTCCATAGGTGACTGTTTTTTACGTTTTTATGTTTACAAACTAACGATTCCATGTTGTTCATTGGCATACGTTGCTGCCTTCGAGTTTTCATCAAATCCTACAAGTAATCAACATGCAAAGAATTCGTATACTAAATTCATATCAGATTTACGGGCACTTTATTATTTATACTCCATGAACCAACCAGAAAGTACAACAATGGGCACAACATTCTAACTACAAGCCTTCTGCCAACAAGTGAAAGGTTTCAGCATTGACATCTCCATTGCGCCATCCCTCGTGTAGGGACTTATTATATCTGACCTACAGTTATGGAGATAGTGATTAATTTATACATATTCTGGATGGATATTTCTACTACGAGTCTGACCTCATTCATGATGATTGTGCCATCAATAGCCAGTTTGAGATCCACCAGTGTTGAGCGAATAGTTTGGATGACCTTCTGCATGCGGTCAATCTCTTGACGCAAGAAGATATTCAGAGGCTGTAAGTGGCCCAGCTTCTTCAGCCGATCTCGTACCTAAATTAAGCAATACTAATTATAGTCTACATTTATTATATATGTGTAGTACACATACGGTTATTCTTATAATATAAAATAAAGTGAGCTCACTGCGGTGAAATGTGTTGCATATCTTTAGTTTTAAAACAAAATAATTTTCATTAACAAATAAATGTTAATGTTATGATATACAAGGATAACTAACCTTATGCGATACATAGCTCGGTAACAAATAAAATATTAATGTTATGCTATATAGGAACAATTCACCTCGTGGGGTACATAGCTTGGTGGTAGTTTTTCCAGCATCTCTTCAGACTGCCTGTAGACAAGGCTTTCTCTGGTTTCCCCTCCGCCGCCACCACCGCCTTCCTTTGGCTGGATACTCAGTATCGTGTCGAGTACTTCTTTTGCCATGTTCGTCTGGTAGCTGCAAGCCAAACATGTCAACATAGGAATAGCCATGTAGTTTTCTAAATATGTTTTGTCTCTTTTATTAGGAAAGAAGTGCTAAGAAGAGAGAGAAGAATGAATAAATGCTTGAAAGTGAAGGTAGTTGGGAAAAGAGTGAGAATTGCAGAACACATGCACAAGATGAATGCGGAGAGATTGACCAAGAGAACATGGAAAAAAAGAGGGTGGTAGGTGCAGAGGAAGGCTTAATGTAAGATGGAAATATTATGTTAAGTAATATATTGAAAGGACTGTGGTAGAGAGCTGAGGGAGAATGGCAGAGGATCAAGATACTACTTAGAGATGACTCTTTAATAATGCAAATTATATCATATAATGTGCCCCCATCCTGGAAGGGATCAAGGAGGAATAAGGTTTTGCTTCTTTTTTTGCTATGTATCTTTCTTGAAAAAGGTAAACCATCAGAACTATATCTTCATGTCTGGCTCACGTGATGTCTGCATTGGGATGAAGACCGAACACTTCCGGTGTGTCAACAGCAGGCAAGTCTTCAATGTAGTCGAGAAATTCTGAAATCCTCTTAGATTTTGGTATTTTGTAGCCAGTGTAGAACTGGAAACTGTCATGAAACATCGCTTCAGCCATCCATACCTATAATGAAGACGCAGAAAGTACAACAGTAGGTAAACAATTGATTAGTGGAACGATGTTTTATGCATTATTCATAAATCACTTAAGATGTTAAACAACATATTAGTATAAAATACAAATTACAGTTTTGATTCTACACTAAAATATCCCACAGCCTGTTAGTGTTGTCATTCCATACATTTAAACATACACTGCTGAATTTGCGATTATTTGGAGTTACACACAGTAAGGTAATAATAACATATAAATAAAAAGTGATTTATTTAGCACCTAATTAATCGAATGTTCTTTGGTGCCTTATACCACACTACTACTCAAAGTTTAAATATGTTTAAAAGAAATGTATTTGTAAATACAGCAATGTGTAAAGTGTAAAGTATAAAAATAAAATATTAAATGTAAGATGAGGAATGTGTAGAACGTAATAGAACATTAGAAAACAACGGTGCACACAATGCATAATTATAAAGGTTCTTTGGACTTTCAAAGGAATTTAGCATATTCGACAGTTTCTATACAAATGTGATCGCTTAAAACTTACTTTGTTGTACGTAATGAGTAGTCTCTTGTCATAGTCATCTGTTACTCTGCCTCCGTACTGCACCTCTCCTATCATGTACCTCACAGTGTTCCACGACACACCCTACACACCCACATTTCTATTACATAACAGTGCTAATATGGACAAGAACATCAACCTTTTAACAATCGAACAAAACTGTCGTCCAGGAACCGGTTTCATAAGCGTAGTTACGACGTTGTAGCGGCCGCTACGACGTCGTAAGTTTAGAACGTCGTACAGTTACGTTATTTGGGTTTCATGAGTATCCTAAGTGTATCCTATTAGCCGTTGCTAGTTGGTCGTAACTTTGCGCTTGGTACATAGCAGGCGTAAGCTTACGTTATCTGAAACATTCCCGGGATGCTCTCCAAGTTGTAAGATGCTCCCGGGACGCACACACGAGACATAAATATTTACAATCATCAATGGCTTGGCGTTTGGTGCATGAACTGCAGAGAAGACACATTAAACGAGAAAGAATGTTCAGAGATAGGAATAACCCTCTTGATTCGTTAAACGACGATGAACTAGTTGAGCCTTATAGGTTTAGAAGAGATGGTGTATTGTGGCTGACTGACGAGTTTGGCGGTGCGCTCGAACACCGGAATGAGCGAAAAGGAGGACTGCCGCTCTCGACACAACTTATGGCGGCGTTGTCTTTGGCCGCTTCGATGCGGCATTTGCTTGAAGTGCTGCCCGTTTTATGTTCATCCAATTCTCCCGGACATCTTCGGGTGTCCTTGTAGACACGCCCAAAGCCGACACGGCCGTGGCAATTTCCATCCATACTCGAGTTGTCTTTTTTTAAATAACTTAACTGGAAAATCTGCTCTGAAGCAAATGGCTGTGGAGTCACCTCTCCGTCTGAAAAATTAGCTTTACGCTGTCTCTTTATTGCCGACTCTGACGCTACCGGTACTTTCGAATTTTCACGGCGCCGTAATGGTAGAGTGTTACGCTGTGATTCGCGTCTTTCACAGTTTATTCAAATGTGGCAGTATTCGTGCTAATTTCACTCTGTACAACTACATATATATTTTCTATGCACAGTCACACTTAGCAATACAATATGCATTCATTCGAAATTACAACATACGAACTTGTATGGCTCATCATTATTTCCTGCGTGCTTACTTTTTACTGCGGACACAGGAATTCTTCATTGCAACGTAACTAGGTTAATTCTACGTCGAAGTAGTTACGCAAATGTTAAATTGAAACCGGTCGTAGGCTACACCAGTTAGTTGCACTTAAGTAAAGTTATGCCACTTCATGAAACCGGCTCCAGATTAATAAAACCCATATAGCAAGTGGATATGGAGTTGTTAAACCTTTGCCTTATCATGAGTCCAATATTTTTGCATCTATGAATACTTAGCCCTTCTGATATATGTCAATGTTGTTTTTAAACATATTCTGGGTACATATTTCATTCATTTCAAACTGCAAATACGAGTTAAAGCAAACATGACTTGCTAATCCATTATATCCTCATCTCACCAATGGTGTGCTGGAGCGATATCGGTGGTCATGTGACGTTGGTGGTGGTCATGTGACGTTGTTAGTGATAGTCACGTGACAGCAGTTCTAAACGTATCGCGTGAAGATTGTAGCCAGTGTCTCTGTTGATCACTGATCGCCTCTCTTGAATCTCAATGGTTTAGTTGCTCGCCAAATAGAACAATGTCTGGTGAAGAAGTATCAATGGTTTCGTTGATACTTCTTCACCAGACATTGTTCTATTTGGCGAGCATTGTGTCACCACAGAACTGGTGTCTTGTGACGATTACCAACGTCACATGACTATGGAGAGCGGCACATTATAGCGCTGATGTGAACACTATGAAGGTGTCAAAAGCTCCGTTGGACAAACAAATGATTTATACAGGTAACTGTACTTTCAAATCAACATGAATATAACTGAATCCAGAAGCATCTTGCATGCTGAACTATTTACAGTTGTTTATGATTATAGGGCTGTTGTAATTTGCTACTACCCGTTTTTGGATGATGTGAGATAATACATCAATTCTACGGAACCTAATGGTAAAACGTGTAAACGAACTAAATACCTTTTTAGGGTCCATATCATCCAGGTGGTTCTGGATGAATTGAACACTGGCGTACCAGTCAGATGAGTTGAATTCATAAGGAATGTTCCAGCCAAGTGGACCAAACTTACGCCGCTCCTGCAACAATAATACCTTAGCTCCTATTCTGGGTCTGGTCTACGGTAATGTAGCTAAGGCAATATAGCTGACATTCCATCTGCCTCGTAGCCATATGCTTACTGTTTCTAGTAAATCAGTTATGCTAATAAAGAACTTCTTTGAAAATAACATCGAAGACACAACCTACAAAATCTTGCTACCTGTTAATATGTCCATTGTATTGTAGTGTGGTACGTACGGAAATATATGTGGACGAAGACGCTGATATGATATGATATGATATGATATGATATGATATGATATGATATGATATATACAGTGGCGAGCTTCTGTCATGTCTTACAATTTTTCAAAAGCGTTAACGTGGTGCATTTCCTACACATAAGCGATTATAAACGCATTCCATGGAATATTGAAAGTGTTCAAACCTGAACGACTGTATGGAGAAATGATACTGAATACAGCATTGGCTTCCACTGGTATGTGTGGCTTATGTCCAAGACATCCTGTGTGATTTCTATGTATGTTCTCTTCAAGCCTGCCTTGATTCCCTGAGGTGGCTCATTTGTAAATTTTAGGGACGCCTGCAATAATTCACAATAATTGAAACATATCTTCAAACATTCCATATAAAATGTCTAACATGATCAAGAATGTGTACGTTCACGACACCGTAATAACCTGATAACCTGTCACCAGTTGTGGTAATTTGTAGACAATATTTGGCTTGGTTTATTAAACATAATTTATTTCACAAAGAATTTGATGAAATCCACATTTCTTGTGATGTAAATGTATAAATCCACCAGTTTATATATATATATATCATATTATTATTATTATATATACAGTCGCGCCTCGTTATAACGCGGTAGTCGGGGTCCACGAAATGAATCCGCGTTATAAACGTGGCGCGTTCCCATATCTGCCGTCAGGGGCGCTACGACGACGACCGACACCGCTGCTGCTCGAAGAACGCCATCGAAGCCCACCAAAGTGTGCACGTCGCGCAGTCTTTATGCAGTTTATGAAGCTTATTAAACTGCCAGCCAATGTCAGTGTGTATTCTGTTTAAATGTCGTACACTGTTGAACTGAATAAAATTCATGAATTGTGTACCGTTTTTAAATAAACAACGGACCAACAAGCCACGGTCAACTGAACGATAATATGGTACCGCTGACGTAAGATCTAAAATAATGACCTGGCACTCAGCAGCCGAATACGCAAATTATTTGAGAAACGCTGTGTTAGAGTTGATTAAGGATTTAAAGCTATAAGTACGCTCACAATTGGCTTAACTTCGTCTTTCAATCAATATCAAAATACCAATTTAGAAAGCACATTTACCGTGCCGAACAATATTACGATTCACCAATTCATATGCGGTTGACGAATTAATATTTTGGCGCACCAGTACAGGCAGTAGCTTTGCGTTCATCGCAGCGAAAAGCTAATATTTGTTACGCAATGTTAGCTTACTGATTTTGCCTACTAAGCTGTATTAAAACGTTTTTAACCCATTCTTAAGCAAGGCGTATTTGTGAATTTCAATTGCACTTTACAAGCCGCCTGGCGCCGAAACCTGGCGATCCGCAGAAACCATGAGCATGACTAGCAGATTGGAAACGATCCGTTTGTTGTCGGCGCAAAAACAAACAATAGTTTGTCATAGCGCCCATTTTCCCCCTGGCGGCAGAAATTCGGGGTCCACGACCGACCGCGTTATAACCGAATCCGCGTTATAACGGGGCGCGTTATAACGAGGCGCGACTGTATATATATATCATATTATTATTATATATATATATATATATATATATACATGTTTAACAATAAGTCAAGACAATATCTTAACATACCACCTGTTTGAACACAAACGCAGCAAGGTTAACATTGTAGTAACTAGTTTTCACAGACTCTTAACAAAATGTCATGCAGTTACATTATCATACAAACTTGCAAGCACACAAGAGAAGATTATTTAGATTTTTGTAGTGCAAATGCATTTTCCATTAGTGATATTGCATATATCAAGGTACCATTACCTGCAAGAGGCTAATTGGGAACTGTGGATGGACTTCAGTGGTGATCCAGATTCTAAATCGGTCATTTACAACCTCGGTGTCTGTAACAGTCTCAAGCAGCTCATCCATAAAGTTGAGACCAAGATGACAGTTTTGCAACAAAGCCCAGCCACCTTCAGACATAAAGAGAGCCATCAACTTGCGTGCGTGGACTTCCTGGCCTTGTCCCATTGACACCGCCCGACATTCTATCTGCAACTTCTTTGCCAAATCTTCTATCTGATTCGTGGGATCTGAGCCCATCGACAGAAAGCAGATCAAGGGAGATCTCGGCTCGCTTTCCAGCAACGTTTCTTTGAGGTTCAAAATAACTGGCTCTGCAAAGTTTGGGCCCACAGCGGAAGATATGTATTTACGGGCTTGGGCAATAGTTCGATCGGGACACCAAGATCTAAAAAATAAATGGAGAATATAATATTTATTATTTACCGAATCAAGACATCAATATGGAAAGGTAACAAGGAACAATAGTAGTAAATGTAGCCAGACAAAGGGGTACAGCACTGAACATGCATTTTTATTAACATGAGGGTAAATGAATAATTGTTTACTATGATTATAAATAAATATATTTATTCAAATGAATTCATTAGAATAAGTTCAGTTGCATGGCAAAAGGGATCACCAACAGCTGGTAATACATGTTTCATGCGAATACAGACAACAGGTATGCATATGCGCGCGCGTGTGTTTGTGTGTGTGTGTGTGTGCGTGCGCGCGCGTGTGTCTGTTAACACACATGTATATGCACACACACGCACGCACGCACGAACGCACATAATACACCTCTTTGATAAATGTTCTTCACGGACCATGAATAACTCTTACCGAATAAGCATTAGCTTTTTGAACGTATCAAGTGACGTAGTGTAGCCATCTGGTATGATTTCCTCTTCCGGAGCATCCTTGTCAAACCATTGCTTCCATGCCTTCTCGTTGCGTCCGATCTGATTGAGGATGTCGGAGAAGTGCGGCAGCCGGCTGAGCTCCACCAGGTTCAGCCATGTCATGTCAACAATCCACCGACACGGTTTTTGTTGGACAGCATTCAAGTCAAGAGCAGCTCCGCCTACACGCACACAGGCACACACGCTAAACTTTCCGCTGACGATAACAATTACAATATAACATAGATATATTTGTTCACAAATATTATGAAAAACGCTTTTTACGTAACACTGACAGATATTTTCATTCCCACACCAACTCAACTACTCTGAGAAACACTCAACCGGGCTACCCTTACTACTCCAAGACTATACGTTCACATATATTCAAATATGTCTGCAACCAGATACTCATTTGTATAGCAGAAATAACTGAGGCAAGGTGGAATAAACAAAACTGTCCAAGTTTTGAACCCAGGTTATCTCATTTGATAGTTCTAGCAACCATGTCACCGCACTGCACAATTATAATCACGTGTAGGAATGATATCTGCTTTGGCAAATGGCAGCAGAAGAGGATTTGAACCCAGGTTATCTCATTTGAGAGTTCTAGCCACCATGTCACCGCACTGCACAATTATAATCAAGTGTAGGAATGATATCTGCTTTGGCAAATGGCAGCAGAAGAGGATTTGAACCCAGGTTATCTGATTTGAGAGGTCTAGTCACCATGTCACCGCACTGCACAATTATAATCAAGTGTAGGAATGATATCTACTTTGGCAAATGCATAGATGCTACTCGAATCATACACATTTCTTTGCAACACATTCAACATTAGCCAATCCTGAAATAAATATGTCCACAAAACGGATGTTCGATGACAGCTGTTTCAACACTACGGGCTAGGGATCCGGGGGGGGGGGCAACATGGTGTTCTAAGGTCCTTGGCAAAAAGCAACAATGATGTTCCGAATTAAAGACTTGGTCATCTTTTTTGGCTGTTGGGCGTCAGTCAGAATGTAGACACATGGGGAGGGGAATTTGATCTGAGAAAGATTGAAACCCCTGATGTATGATGTTTGCAGAAGTGACGATGTCTAAGGCACACCTTTTATGAATATCACGAATTCCTCAAAAGTGACACGATTCTTTTGTATGTCAATCTTGAGAGTGAGGAGCAACGTAAAGAGGAATTTATGCGTCTCGTAAAGTCCACGGCAGGTGTACAGAAACACAGCATAGGTCAGGTATTCTATGATGTTGTTTATACGTTTGTTTGTCAGAGGAGATTTTGGTGATCTGAAAATGAAATAATCAGGGGTATTATTAAATTATGATTACTTTAAAGTTTGTATATAATCACAATATTTATGTATGCATCATTATAGTTCACAATTAGTTCACACAAATGTGGAAGACAAGAATTATGTACTTGGCTCTGAAACAAAGAATTAACAGTTATTGCATTGTGGGATACATATTTTAATGAGAAGTTTAATTGTTGCCCTAGTCCAGATATATAATATTTTATTTGACTGCAAGAATAATGTTTATAATTATGACACATATAAATAAAGGACACCTTATTAATGCTAAAAAATATGAATGTTCTAAACGTTTAAACTTGGTACAATGTTTAAAAAGGGGCTGGGAGACTCCTCAAAGACGTTCTCGAGAAGCAACCACTAAATTAAAACCAAATTATATTCTCAGACAAAAAGATTATTTGTTGAAAAACAAGCAAGTCAAATAGTTTGATATACTTGCTTTTGCATTGCCATATCAAAGATGCCGAGAAATTGCTTCAGTGATGTCTGGTACATGCAGTTCACCATGCTCATCTCTGTAATAAGGAAATAGAGGATACTGCCTCGGGCTGCGACAGGTCTGAATTCTTCCCTCGCTTCGTTGATCTTCATCTCTGTGTCTGCCGCTATGAGCAACTTCTCGTTCACTTCAGTTGCTGTGGTCTTTGTGACTGAGAGCACCTCAATCAGTGACTCGTCATCCACAAGAGAACCCTGTCATATAAAAGGTTTATTTTTACACCACGACAAAGTAAGATGCCACTCTTGCAAATCCACTGACAAGGGGATAAGACCAGAGGGAGAAAATAGTGTTTCTTGTAAATTCGGGTGAAACTTTTACGATTTCCATGTATATACTAATATTTTATTACTAAGTACTAAGCTAGTTTATATCAGAAAAACAACGGTTGATACAGCATACATACACAGTAAAACTGCACCAACTGTAGTGAGAAGAGTTCATTGTGACTACCAGCATGTTTGATTTACAGATGTAAGGGTAAGGGCGTTTGTGTGCACATCCACACACGTAAACGCACGCAAACGCAAACACACACGCACGCACGCACGCAATGACACATACACACACTTGTACACCCACAAACATGATTACGAACGAACGCCCAATTGCACCATATAAGAACCATTCGAGAATACAGTATCCATATAATATATGCACCTTTGTGCTGGTGAGTTTATACAGCAGGTTATCTTCTAGTTCTTTCATTTTCCTCTTGTTGGTTGTTACGTCTTCAATAAGCGCCGTCCTTTCAGCTTCCAGCTCTTGTTTCTCTGTCATAATGACTCGACCAAGCAGCTGCTCCTCAAGACCTTTCATTGTCACCGTGAAATCAATAATGGACGTCTTGGCACTGATCTGTAAACCACCAGAGCGACTGGTCAACACAGCTGGCCGGCAGGGCTGGGCCAAACTGGACAGTAAAACACTGAGATTAAACTGGACAAAAAAAAACTGAGATCAAACTGGACAGCAAGGCTGAGGTCAAACGAGTCGGGAAAGCTGGGTCATACTGATTAGTAAGGCTAGGGTCAAATGGGTCAGCAAGTCAAACTTCAAAAATTCTTTTAACTATAATTCTTTTTCTATTCTTTGTCAGCATTTCAAGCACGTTTTGAGTAATGTGTCCCCATAACGTTTGTCTAGTAGAGAGAACACATGTACAGAAACGATATGTGAAGAGCAAAGCAGGAATGTCTTACCTAAATCATGAATGAAGGTTCTTTCAATGTATTTATCTTTCAATATATATTCATATATATATTATTTATATATATGTGTATATATATATCTCTATATATAAATATATATACATACACACATACGTATATATTTGGTCGATTCTCACGAAACCTGGACATATTTGTCTTATTTCATTAAATGGCCAGCCATGCAAACATAATTCAAAGGATGCGCACAACTAATATTTCATATGATGTATAATAAATGTGGGCAAACAATATGTAAAATTGGTTGCGCTAGTTGGAATTACTAATTTTGTAGAATGATTTTCGTCAAAATATTTAACCGATACCACACAGAACGCACCTTTCTGAGTGAATTTAACGGAGAAAGAAATATGCTTTATTCCAATATTAACTATTATATGCAACCTTTAAAACAGATTACATATGTATGCATGAATAATGTACGTGTAGTCCCAGCTAAATTTCTCTGAGATCACCTTTTTCCGAAAAAACATGAAAATGGTCAGAAAATGCGATACCACGCGAAAGCCTTTTAATTGCAAATATATCAGTCATATATACACATTAGTAATATATATTTGACACACATATTGCATTTAGATTTGTTTACACAAGATCAAAAGGAAATGCTCCCATCTACACACCTGGATGAAATACACCGACTTAACTTGTTATTCGATACCCGCGAATACTATACCACGCAAAATGCAGTTTGTCTTGACATGAAATAACACACTAATGTCACCTATGAGTAAAAACCTGAGTTTCAGATCGACACGTATCAGCAATGCCATTACAACTGTAACATCAATGGGATTTCAATATAAGTTTAACATTTTATACACATTATTCGTAAAACAATTTTGAGAATTATTATCAAGGTGTGCTGTAGATATCGCATGCTAATGAATTTGACAATGTTGCATATCATATATTGTGAAAATTAATGTGTAACGTGTACGCTTGATTGGTGCATAACTTAGCCCATGTCCATGTTGTGTAGAATAAGTGTAGCATTTCTGTTATTTATATATTTTCAGAATCTTATTTCCTTGTCATGTTGTTAAACCACAACGGTCAAGCTAGTACACAACAATTCGTAGACAGAGCAGATTATATTACGTTAGTTAAGGTGGCTGCATCAGCTATCATATGCTTCTTTTGAATTAACCATTTCTAATATAAATTTTGAGTTTGCCTAAGACACTAAACAATACTACAGACTACTAAATAATTGAGTTTCTATGTTGTTTAGAGATATGTAAATGTGTTTAAAGACAATTAAAAATATATGTCAAAATCACCCTAAAATGGCATTTTATTTCATTTTGAGAAACTCCCCATAAGAAAAATTGGTATGGTTGTAAGTATAAACATGTTATTGACATTCACACGGTTCTTTTGTAAGCTAATGCATATTAAGTTTAATACAGCTTCATAAATATTTTGCTACAATATTGACAGAGAGCAACAATCCGTGCTGCATTTTTGGCACGACCCCTTCACCAAACATAAATCCATCCCGTGCAATTTTGGGTAAACACAAGTCGAGTTCATATGCCAAGTTATGGCTTTGTAAGTATTGTAGTTTTCATAAAAAGTTACATTAAGTAATACTTCCTGGTTGTTACTGATAATATAAGTGTCACCAGTTGCTTGTTTTTTGCTTAGAAATGTGATTGTTTTACTGGCTTGTGACTTATTTCAACACGATTTGACAGACACTTCTATTACTGAGATTTCACCCAAGGTTTTCCCGCTAAGTTGTCTCATGATATTGTGTTACGAAAGGCCACGTGTTGAATTTGTTGTGGTAGACAATATTGATTGACACCTGCTGGGGTCAGTCACGTGTCATTGCAAATGGCGGCTGAGGTCGGGCATTATCGGAGAATAAACATAACTACCGCCAGTATTTGGTGATTTGACAGTGTGATGCATTTAGGTAATTATAATACAACAACATAGTGACATGAGAATAACCAGATTATATGATCTGCATTCATGGTGAACGAATTTATGTTTAAACTGGGCTGATGCACACGTGATCGTCACTATGGAAACATCGTCAGTTTCCAAGAATGAAAAGGGACTTTCCACAGACATACTAAAAATACTGATGACATATGGCGATAGTGCCTTGGTTTTTCTTATAGTACACATGTTCATACTGACACCTACTATTGTTCTATGAAGAAAACAAAATTAAATCAACTGACATGATAGCCAGCCCAGCTACCTTAACTCGCGTCGTGGACGATTACATTGTTATAGAGGTGTTTTCTCGATGCATAAATTAGATAGGCAGAGTAAACGTCCAACGTTGTACGGGAAGAAGTAATAAGGTAATGTTCCCATTATAAAACGCTGTAACAGCGGTTCGAGTGTGCCTGTGGCAGCGAACCGAGTGCGGCAGCGACTCTACATAGCGGGTCGGCCGAGCCAGGTCATCCGGACCAGGCGATCGAAGGCATGCGGCAGCGGTCAGAGCGAGCGTGTGGCGGAGACATTTGTCAGGCGATCGCAACTAGGACGAGCATCGTTTACAGACGGCTATCAAGTCGGGTGCGATTCCACGTAGCGGGTCGGCCGAGCCGGGTAAAAAAACGCGTGTGCCGGCGACCAGAGTGTGCGGTCAACAGAGGACACTTCCGGCGGACGGTCGTCGAGTCGTGGTGCGATTTCCCGTGGTAAGCTAGCCGAGTCGGGCTAACGGAACGAATCGGAGCAAGTGCAACGAACTTTCGTTTGACTACATGGCGATACCATACATATGGAAGTGACAATTCGATGTTACAGGTACATCGAGATTTTAAGGTGCCGGTTAGACTTCTTTGAGCTGTCTCAATGTATTGTATGTAATTAAGAGACCGTTGTTATCTATACTAGGGATGGCATAGATTCCCGATGTGTGTAATTAAGATACTGTTTTTCCTTATACTGGGGATGGTCTAGATTCCTCGATGTTACTTTCTTGAGCCCGAGCGGACCTGAACTTGGGTGTGCTAATAGTACTTAGTTTTTTTAACGAGCCCTTCAGTAATTTTTTTGAGTATCATGGATTAACTTGGGACAGCTACGGATTTGATAGCAATCGATGGGAACCTAGATAGGGTAGAATAAGAGTGTAGATGTTGTTTTTTATCGTTACATAAAATATATCTTTGTTATCTACATATGTAAACAAATTAATTCCTTGTTCCTTGTTGTGTTGTTCACGGTTGCTATCCTCATTCACAAGCGTTGACATAATTAATATTCAACCCTACAAGACTTGAGCCATCTAGTTACGGAGACCTCGCCAATTTGTTACAATAAGCCAATCTTAAGTATGCGTTTCGCGTGGTAACGTTGGATACGTATTTTGCATCACCTGTCTCTCACAATATTCCTCCTGTAGCCATATGTTAACATAATTTAAGCACTAAAGTGTAAAATATCACGAGGAACACAGAATCAAGCGATGCCAGCAATAAACATTTTTTAAGTCCGCATTCACCGTATTATTATTGATCCCCAAAAAACAAACACGATACCATTGCAAAGCCATCTTTTTCTATTTAGTCATAAATAACATTACTTTCTATGCAAAACGTAAGTAAACTGATAACGTTTGATATAGTGTGATGTATGACGTGGTAGGAGTGCAAACAAATATGATCAACTGAAACAACAAGAAACTACCGTGCCTTGAGAGCTGATGAATTTACATTACACATGACGATTTATGTATCCGATGTACCAGAAAGCCATAAAAATGCGTAATGTCTAATATTGTAGAGACACGAGATGTTGCAAGACGGACGTGTTTCGCATGGTATCACATGAATCGGACATATAACTTCAAACCCCTTTCTTTGGCAGGAATAACTGTATTAAGGTGTCCCATGTTTTGTCTTCAAATCTTCAATATGTTTACTTTATCAACGAACGATATATGGAAGTCGCCAAATCGACAATGTGTCCAGGTTTCGAGAGAATCAACAGTATATATATATAATATATATATGGTCGATTCTTAGTCTGTTCTGACAACAGATGATATGTGTACACGTACACGTGCACACGCGCACACGCACATGTGTGTGTGTGTGTGTGTGTGTGTGGTGTGGTGTGTGTGGTGTGTGTGCATCTGCTGTCAGAACAGACTATAAAGCTAAGATTCCATATGTACGGTTCAGGCATGCGGAATGCGTTTTGCGTGATTCCACGCAGTGCGTTTTCTCTTTCAGCTTCTGTCTAGGCGACGTGTACATTCAGCATAAAAATATGGCGATGACGCATTTCTTCCACCAATGCTTCTACTTGCACTGTTGGAAGTTTCCCAGACGGCATGTTTCAATCTTCAATACTTAGCCGCCATTTTGAAAGTTGGGAAAATACCTCTATAATGACTTCATCCCTGGGAATTTCCTGTCCGATTCGTGTGCGGATACGATTTGAATCGCTACATGGAGCGATTCAATTTGCCGCATCCGTATCCACACGACAAAACGCATCCGCACACATGGAATCACTCGTATGAATTCCCACAATAGCCACGTGTTGTCGTATGCCGCATGCCGCATCCCGCATCCGTACATATGGAATCGTACCTTTAGTCGCAAATCGCTATCAGAGATACACGTCTTCAAAGTTCGTAATTTGACCAATATTTTCATTTTTTTTATTAGTGTGCTATTTTACCAAATCGATGTCGATGAACTTGATTTTAAGCCTATCAGGATGCTCCTTATATAAACACATTAGTAAATTGTGTGTGATTCAATGACACTATGTGTGTTTGTCAATTGTCATTGACCGCTGAAATTGCATAATTCCGTCTTTGAAAACGGCGCCGCACCTACACTGCTAGCCAATGCAACATTCCACAATAAAAAATAAACAAGCGGGACCTAGAACAATATGAACAATGAGATACTAAATGCTCCCTATGTGACTATGACTCGCACTTGCGCACAGACTGTATTGCAAATGGCGAACACAACAACGTACCAGTTTGAACATGTTTCTTTATTGTTTGTCATGTTTACAAAGTTCAGTAAAGTGGCGTAAAACAAATAGACAGAGTTCTTATCTATAAAGAAACATCGTGACGTTAATTGTACACCATTGACTTTGGAAGCGTGTGCGTGCACTAGGACTATTTGAGCCGGAAACGCCAATCGACGATAGGCCTACCACACCGCCAATTGGACAATACAATCTTTCAAAATGAAGATGAAGTGTCCTATCGTGGGTTGTGAATTCGAGACAGCAGAAGCTGAAGATGGCGTCATCATCGCTGCCCTCCTCAACCTTCACGCCAGTTCGCATGCAGCTTCTACTCACGCCGCCACTACCCAGGCTACTCGAGCAAAGAAACTAAAACGACCAACTATATCATCGGCCGGATCTAGCGAGGAGTGGGCATATTTCGAGACCCGATGGGACGAGTATCGCAGGGGCACCAAGCTCACGGATGGAGATGTAGTGGTCCAACTGCTGGAATGCTGTAGTGACGAGCTCCGAAAAGACCTCATACGTGCGGCTGGGGGCAGCCTATCCAGTAAGTCAGAGCAAGATGTTTTGACGGCCATAAAGATGCTGGCGGTGCGCAGGGAGAATACCATGGTTGCCCGTGCAGCGCTGCACAACATGCGACAAGATCGTGACGAGGCTATCCGATCATTTGGAGCCAGAATAAAAGGCCAAGCGGGCATATGCAATTATGTCACACAGTGTCCCTCATGCGCAGCCGACATCAACTATACGGATGCCATACGTCGAGATGTACTCTCCCGAGGCATAGCTGATCAAGAAATACAACTCGATGTACTCGGGGATCAGAATCAGGATATGACTCTCGAAGAAGTGCTAAAATTCGTGGAGACCAAAGAATCTGGCAAGCGCTCAGCATCCAGACTGCTGAACTCGCAAGGTGCAGGATCGGTGAGTAGCACATACCGTCGAGGAAAACAACAGGATGTCCGAAATAGGATGACTGACTTAGGCCTATGCGGCTACTGTGGTGAAAAGGGCCATGGTAGAAGTGCTCCGCTCCGCATCAGAAAAACCGAGTGCCCCGCCTACAATCATACATGCCAGTACTGCAAGTTGCAACATCACCTGGAAAAAGTATGTCGCAACAAGGAGAGATCGACGGCTAAGCCCCAAAGGACTGATTCGGGTGAGTGTGAAGGCGCGGTATTCGATGCATTATGTGCTGCTACAGAGATTGGTCATGAGCGCGGGAGGCGTTCCATAATCCTTGACCATCACCTCTATAACAACATCTGTGACAGGTGGACGCAACAAGCCTCACAACCTCAACCATTCATCAAACTAGACATTTGTGCGGTTGAGGAGAACTACAAGGATCTGGGTTTTGAACTGAAAATCCGTACTCGATCCCTATCCTTATCCGCCATGGCCGACACAGGCTGCCAAAGTTGCCTAATTGGAATCGGGGCAATCAATCGCCTCGGCCTAGCACGTGAAAATCTCTTCCCCGTCTCTATGAAGATGCACGCCGCGAATAACAAGGACATCAGAATCCTCGGAGCAGCCATACTTCGGTTCTCTGGCAGACACAAGGACCAAAACAGACTAGAGACACGACAGGTCGTATACGTAACTGACAGCTCTGACAAGATGTTCCTCAGCCGTGAAGCATGCGTGGCCCTTGGCATGCTCTCTAAAACGTTCCCAACAATCGGAGAGACTCACCATGCCCATACTATTGGCATCTCTACTACCTGTGACTGTCCAAAGCGACAACTACCACCACCTCCACCAACGAAACTACCCTTCCCCGCGACCGAATCCAACCGAGAGAAACTACAGACGTACTTGATCGACCACTATAAGGCGAGTACGTTCAATACATGTGACCATCAGCCCCTCCCCATGATGAAATGCTCCCCAATGAGGCTCATGGTGGACCCAGATGCTGAACCAGTGGCCTCGCACAACCCCATCCCCGTACCACTCCACTGGCAGAAGGACGTCAAAGCGGGACTAGACCAGGATGTGAGGTTAGGGGTAATCGAGCCAGTCCCAGTCGGCACACCGGTCACTTGGTGTCACAGAATGGTAGTTTGTGCAAAGAAGACGGGCAAGCCCCGCCGCACGGTGGACTTCCAACCACTGAACACCCACGCGACACGTGAGACACACCACATGCAATCACCATTCCACCAAGCCCGGCTCCGTCCCACAGGGCAAACTCAAAACGGTATTCGATACCTGGAATGGTTACCACAGCGTGCCACTTCACCCGGACGATCGCCACCTGACGACATTCATAACGCCATGGGGCCGATATAGATACTGTGTAACTCCACAGGGGTACATCGCCTCTGGTGACGGATATTCAAGACGATATGATGAAATCGTAGCCGACATCCCCCAGAAGACAAAATGCATAGACGACACACTTCTGTGGGCAGACACGATGGAGGAAAGCTTCTTCCAGGCCATCCACAGGCTAGATGTTTGTGGCAAAAATGGCATAACATTGAACCCAGACAAGTTCACGTTCTGTAAACCAGAAGTAGAATTCGCAGGGTTTGTGATCACCCTGGACAGTGTGCGCCCTTGCGGAAAATACCTACAAGCCATTCGCGACTTCCCCACCCCCAGAAACATTACAGACGTTCGATCCTGGTTCGGGCTCGTCAACCAAGTAGCGTATACATTCAGCATGGCAGACCGGATGCAGCTCTTCCGAAACCTGCTGAAACCCGATAACCCATTCGTGTGGGACGACCAACTAGACAAACTCTTCAAGGAATCCAAAGACATTATCACTAATGAGATAGAGAAAGGTGTCACAATCTTTGACAAGGATAAGCCGACTTGCCTTGCCACAGATTGGTCCAAGGATGGGATCGGTTTCTGGTTGTTACAAAAACATTGCACTTGCACTAAGAGCATGCCATTCTGCTGCCCGGATGGATGGAGAATCACTCTTGTCGGAAGCCGCTTCACCCACCCGGCCGAGTCTAGATACGCCCCCATCGAAGGCGAAGCTCTGTCTGTGGCCGACGCTCTCGATAAGGCAAGATGCTTTGTCCTCAGATGTGCAGACCTCATCGTGGCAGTGGATCACAAACCACTCCTTAACATACTCGGTGATCGGTCACTGGATGAAATACCAAATGCAAGCCTGAGAAACCTCAAAGAGAAAACACTCAGATACAGGTTTCGCATCGTACACATCCCTGGAGTACAAAACAAAGCAGCAGATGCCATGTCTCGGCACCCATCGGGTACCCCTCATCCAGACAACCTACACCTCCAAGATGACATCACACCCGATGATGATGATCCATCGAACCTGCCTTCAACCATGATGAGACAACATGCATTCCTAAAAGGCATCCGCACGAACGAGGACACCATAGATCACGAGAACATAGATGATGCAGTCAGGAATGCGGCGACCTACGCACTCGAGTCTCTTCAATCCATCACATGTGACCGTACAAGACAAGAAACGGCTAGTGATTAGATCGGACAGACAGACAGTATTTATTTTGACCACCATAAGTACATAAACTACAATATAACATTCATTGTAAGGTCAGGGAGGCTCCCATTAAGACAATTATATGCCGCTATCATGGGAGCCACCCCACTCATGTAACATATTTATATGATTATCACGTGATCAACTATATATGCATATATATATATATATGTGTGTAAACATAGTATGTTTAGTATAGTATATTATATTATAGTATAATACATCAATTAGTTTAAACAAATGCAAAGTCATGTCTAGTTTAAGAATGACAGATGTAACAGTTAGAAATATGACAACATGATTCATAGTTCTTGATAAAGTAATTTTTTGTATAAGTGGATAAACCATATAAACTATGTGTATACATTTTATCAAGGATGATGCTTGGAGTATTGTTAACAGTTTGTATAATGTTGTGTCTGATGTACTTTTTTGCCTATTGATGATTAACTCTGGGAATAAATAAGTTGTTTTTACCACGTGTGTTGTATTGGTGAATTGCAAAGTTATATGTGTATGGAATACGACTGAAATATTCTGGTATAACATTGTTGATCAATCTGTAATAAAATTTGAGCTGTTGGAGTCTATAGATGTCATCCAGCTTAAGAAATTTACATTCTTTGAAGATGGGATCTGTGTGAGAATTGTATTTACTTGAAGTGACTATTCGCACTGCTTTCTTTTGAAGTTTAAAGATGCGATGGGCTTGGTGACCCCACACCAATATGCCATAATTAATCTTGGGAAGAATGAGCGAATTATACATTATAGATAATATATTCTTAGGTAATTCATGCTTAAGTTTATTTAAAATGCCTATTATTTTTTTTATTTTATTCGCTGTTTTGTTTATATGGCTGTCCCAATTTAGGTGTTGGTTTATGGTGATACCTAAAAAATTAAAATCATGTACACATTCAATACTTGTCCCATCAATTTCTATTTTAGGAAGTTTGATTTCCTTTTGGGGCATGTGAAATACCATGAATTTTGTTTTTTTAATGTTAAGAGAAAGTTTGTTTGCCTTTAGCCACTTGCATATATTTTCTAATTCTTTATTTATAATTTGATTTTGGACTTGGCCATCCGGAGATTGGAATGTATTCAATGTACTAAAAAGAGTGGTGTCGTCTGCATACATTATGAATTTAAAATGATCACTTGAAAATATTATGTCATTAATATATATGATAAATAGAAGGGGTCCTAAAATAGACCCTTGTGGGACACCAGTGTTTATGACAGCTTCTTCCGACTTGTAAGCGCCAATTTCAACATATTGCTTACGATTGTGTAAGTAATTTTTACATAGATCTAGTGCTGCACCATTTATTCCATAATAATTTAGTTTTTGTAATAATATGTTATTATCAATTGTGTCAAAGGCTTTAGAGAGGTCTAGGTATATGTTTATTGGGGTTGCTGATTGGTCAAGTTGTTGGACAACTCTGTCTATTATTTCTAGAGTGGCAAGTTCCGTTGAATGGTTTTTCCCTAAACCCGTATTGATTCTCACAGTATAAGTTATTGGAATTGAAATGTTTGTGTATTTGATTAAACATAAATCTGTCAAATATCTTGGAAATAGCTGGTAAGATAGAAATTGGACGACAAATATCAAAGATTGTCTCATCACCATTTTTTAAAAGTGGAATAACTTTAGCAATTTTAAATTTATCTGGGAATATGCCAGTTGTTATTGATTGGTTAATGATTAGAGTGACTGATTCACTTATTTCTTTTTTTATTAGCTTTAGTAGTTTGGTTGATAGACCATCTTTACCACAGCTACATTTTGGATGTAAGCTATCGATTATGCTAATCGTTGTACTATTGTCTATTGGCTTACAGTTGAAAGTCTGTATACGTCTCTCTGTTAAATAGTCTTTGTAAGAGTTATCTCCTGTATTTGTTATTTGTGATGCAAGTGTAGAACCAATATTGATGAAAAATTTATTAAATTTATTTGCAATAGTAGTCTTGTCAGTTACTTTTTTCCCATCAAATTGAAAGAAATCAGGAAATGTTTCTTTCCCTGTATTTGTTTGAATAATTTTTTTTATCATAGACCATGTTTTTTTAATATCGTACTTATTTCTTTCAAAATTGGATTGATAATATGCTTGTTTGGCTAATCTAATATTTCTTTTAAGAATGTTATTATATGTATGAAAATTTGTACTGAGCGAAACATATTCTGCTGTACCTATATCAGTATGTTTAAGTTTTGAATACAACTTATCCCTAAATTTTATAGATCTAATGATACCTTGTGTAATCCAACATTACTTTTTGTGCTTGTGTTTATTATATTTTATGATTTTAGTAGGTAAGAATTTATCCATAGCAGTAGTAATAGTTTCATCAAGGAGGTTGTAATTGTCGTTGGGATTAGTATCTCTATCCTTATTTAGTTTATTATAAATATTTGAACGCATCAATTCTATTTTAAAATGTTCAAGGCTGTCAGTATTTTGTTTTTTTATTCTGATAAATTTAGGGACATTTGTAACAGTTGCATTGCAATCAAGGCATATAAAATACGGAAAGTGATCAGAAATGCTGCTGATTAAAATGCCGGCAGTTGATTTAAAGAGACCTTTTGAGAGTTTGCATAGAAAATTATCAATAAGCGCGCAGTTAGTATTTTAAAAACGTGTTGGTAAAGTAATTTTAGGAAAGAAACCATGTGCTGTGATTGTAACAAAATATTCACATATTATGTTTTTTTCTTTTATTTTCAGTAGATCAATATTATAATCTCCGGCTAGTATTACTTCACCAGTTAGGTTTTGCAGATGATCTAATTTTGGGCATAATTCTTCTATGAATGTTTGGTAATTCTCAATGACATCTCTAGGAGGTCGGTATATATTTCCAAGGATTATTTTTTTCTTGACGGTGTTTGATGTTATTTCTATAAATTGTCCTTCCCATATGTTTGACTTTGTATAAATATCTAACAATTTATATTTGTAATTTTTATCAAGATATATTGCTAGGCCAGCGTGACCACTACATATTCTGCCTTGTGATATTAAATTGTATCCATCAATTTGTAATAAGGAGGTATCAGAATCATCCCTAAGCCACGTTTCTTGTAAACAAAGAGCGTTGATTTTACAATTATTGTTTCTAAGTAGGTCTAGCTTAATAACAATTTCATCAATTTTTGCGTTTAGACATTGACAGTTTAGACTTAGTATTGTAAATTTGTCCTGTTTGTTTTTTATGTGATTAATTAAGTCGTCATCATTAAAATATGGTGACTGGTGAATTAGATTTAATTCACCATCTTCATCATTTGTATCTATTTTTAAAATATTATTTAAAGAATTATTTTCTATACCACCGTAACTTCCTAACAAACGTTCAGTATTGATCATATTTAAAACAATATATTGCTTGTCAAATTAATAAAATTAAACAGCATGACAATTTTACTTTAAAAAAAAAAAAACATTTTGGCAAAATCATATATATAACGCATATAACGCGCAACCGCCTGAATAATATATTTAAAGGAGATGCCGCATGCTCCCCATTAGTGCATTTTAAACTTATCATAACTGAGAGAAGTAAAAATTTGTAAATGAAAGAAAAAAAAGTGTGTAAAAAAAACAAAAAAACATTCATACATGCAAAGGTCGCATGGAGTAGATTATATCTTGTTTGCACAGTCATACAAGAAGATAGTGCCTGATGATAGCCAGGTAACATACATTGCTGCATTGTTCGCGCAGTAACACGAGAAGAAAATACCTGATGATAGCCCGGTATAACACTCTGGCATTGACGCATTGTTCGCACAGTCACACAAAGGCCTTTACGTCTTCTTTTGTTTTCACGTGAACGATTTGCTCTCCCACTCTGACGAAGACTTTGCCATCTTTCGTCCACACAGTTTTTCTCTCCTTGATGTTGCTGATGCAGAAGCGATGTAGTTCAGCACGTTTTTTGGTTAACAGTTCGTTCATGTAAACGTTGGTGCCTTTAAGGATTTTTCTACCTACTCATGTTCATCATCGAAAACGGCATGCCGAAGTTCCGCCACGAACTACCTGTACCACTCCGTGCCTACCACCAATTTCGTGAGCACCTTCACACAATAGACGGTGTAGTCATCTACAAGGACCGGATTGTTATACCGCCGAGCCTCCGAGAGGACGTCCTATCGGCACTCCACTCCGCACACCAAGAAATATCTTCCATGACGGCGAGGGCCGAATCATCCGTGTTCTGGCCCGGGATAACCCGACCTACGGAATCCCAGATGAACTAGCATCAGACGGCGGCCCGGAATTTACTTAAACAACGACCCGCCTCTTCCTCAACACCTGGGGCGTACACCACCGACTTTCATCAGTTGCATTCCCGCATAGCATTTGCAGAGCTGAAATCGATGTGAAGACCGTCAAACGCCTCATTACCAACAACACTGATACCAATGGTGAACTCGATACAGATGGGGTCCAACGCGCGATTCTTCAATATCGGAACACACCTGACCCAGATACAAAGCTATCCCCAGCGATGTGTGTATTTGGACGACCGATCAAGGACTTCATACCTATACTACCCGGTAGGTACAAACCACACGAGACCTGGCGAGAGACACTCGTTGCTCGAGAAGAGGCCCTGAGAAACAGAAATATGAAAGCCGCTGAACACTGGTCAGAACATACGAAACGACTACCACCCCTCGTCATCGGCGACTTCGTGAGAATACAAAATCAAACTGGCCCTCACCCCACGAAGTGGGACAAAACGGGCCAAGTCATCGAAGTACGTCAATTCGACCAATATGTAATCCGATTCGACGGATCTGGGAGAGTAACAACCCGGAACAGGAAATTCCTGAGGAAATACCCGCCAGTACGCATTGCTACACCACGTCTTACCATTGATGAGGACCTTCAGCATCATGCATCACATCGCACTTCACAACCTCAACCTCGACGACGGAAGGAACCTACACACATCACACAACACACCATCGCAACTCCTGAAAGATGGAAGGACAATGTGGAGAGCCCCAAGAAAACTGTATCACCGGCAGTGGCTCCAACGGCGTCAACAGATGTCGCTCCAAAACTCGAGAACATTCCCACCCCTACCACGCCAACACGCGTCTCACGATATGGCCGTAACATCAAACCACCGAAATGCCTGGCAGACTATGAAACCTAAGAGACAGTCTCCCTCAGTATAGACTATTATTTACAGTCTAAAATAAGTGAAGAAGACTTGGGGGGAGATAGAACAATATGAACAATGAGATACTAAATGCTCCCTATGTGACTATGACTCGCACTTGCGCACAGACTGTATTGCAAATGGCGAACACAACAACGTACCAGTTTGAACACGTTTCTTTATTGTTTGTCATGTTTACAAAGTTCAGTAAAGTGGCGTAAAACAAATAGACAGAGTTCTTATCTAGGACCAACCAACAAACGGGACCGATTAGTAATTCACCGCAGTAATTTATAGATTTACTGCGTGCTACACAATTACAATTTGTGTAGGCTCGTTTAACTACACTTGAAACCATAATTTATATTTCAGAAGACCACAGTATTGCAGTCATCAATTCGATGGCATGAAAATCTATATATATATTAATGTAAAAAAGACACTATTTCTTTATATAAAGATATTTCATTTTTCTTTTATTATTTATCATGGTCATGGGACACAGATTTTGTCAAATGTATTTAATGTTTCATATGTATATTATGTTGTTCCACCACATCTAAATAAACATTAATAGGTAAGTAAGGTTGGCTGCCTCTTTCAGATATATATGCTGCTTGAGAAATGCTATATTAAGTTCATCAATATTAAGACAACCCGTGATAGATTGCATAATTTATTCAAGCATTGACAATACCATCCAAAATAAATATGTAACTATTATAATGTAAATGATAATGATGTATATAAATTATATATATATATATATAAAATTTAATATATATATATATACTACAATATTATATATATGTTTGAATACACCTACTTTTGTGTCTACAAAATAACATAACAGTTGTAAATATAATGTGTGAGTACACCTGTATTGTTGAAATAAGTTTGATCTTGAAATAGTGCATATACATTAAACCTGAGATATAACAATATATACATACATGCCAACCTAGCAGTCATAATTATAGAGAAATAAACTGTCTGTTTCTATTTTCTAGGTAGTCATAAATGGAAAATATTGTTGACTATGACAATTACGGGCTGTTATAAAATTACTGTACATTTTTGGCACATCCTATTTTCGAGGTGCCAATAATCCAATTAATTTTTAACTAAACCGACTTACCAACAGAAGACATAACATTTATTCTGACCTTGTAGTTGTTTTACAAAATGTAACAACTGAATCAGTATAAAGAAGTTTGCTAACATACTGCTTTTACCAGTAGATCTTAGTACACCAGGTCATTAATTTTTATATAGTTTCCAAAGCGATTGATCTGCATCATAGAAATCCTTTAAATCATTTATTTTGAAAAATAAATACCACTGTTAATAATGTATGCAATCAATGGATATTAATTAAATGTATTATAATAATTCCAGATGTCATAGGAAAACAAGACACTTGTCGGCATAATGAGGAGCTCGTACACGAATTAGTATTTAAGGTATTTGATGTATAATTGATGTAATGTGAATTTATGGTGGTCTTCCTGTTCGTAGTATGTTCGAGTGGTCAATGTATCCTTGAGACATTGCAAAGAGAAGAAATGTGCCACATTCATGCAGAGCATTGCAGAACATACTGTTAATGCAATCAAATGTTGATGTCACTGCAGCACAAATACATGGAGCAACACAGGCTATGCATGATTCGCAGATTGTTTAGCCACTTTAGATTTTTCTTTTCTGCAGCTACATTGTCTTCTTGGTGCTGCACCATGTCCAGTTGTATCTTTTTGCATCTCTTAATTTCAAGATGCAGCAGTCATTCCAGTCCATAAATTTTCTTTCTAAAAACACATACACACACCTGTATGTAGCACATCATAAATATGTTACGTTTCTTTTTTAAATCCAACAGTATTAGACACACCATATTTCACTGTGCTACTGGCGATACCTAAAACATATATAATAAATGTAGACATATTATACATAGGTGTACTCTTTAGTGTCCATACAATACATGGGCAAAGTAGATACTACCCAGTATTTATAAAATGTTATAACATGTAAAAAACTAGGCTGTACCACTGATAGAGTACACTACTGATAGAGTACACTACTGATAGAGTACACTATCGTGTATATTTCATCATACCATAACCACATATTGTAAAATACCTTTCATTTCATTTTAGTCTTTGGGTGTTGTATCATGGTTATTTGGTAGATGATGTCGGATGTGCGCTGTAAGTACAGAAAATGTCATTGTAGTTGTTTTGTAGCAAATAGTGTGTATTACATTGATTTTTTATGTCATTATGCAATGGGTACATGAAATACTGTTCTTTGATAATCTTCAGTCCTCACTACCTTAGCCCTATACATAGACACATCATCTAACATAGTCCATATTCGGGGGCGGATCCAGAGTGGGTAGTCTATGGAGGCCCAAATTTGAACAATTGTACAGGGAGTGCATGTATAAATGTCAACATTTTTATCCTATGATGCTTTGTGCTTAAACACGCATTGGCACAAAATAATAAATCCCACAAAAATCTTATACATTTACCGAAAAATCTCCATTTTAATTTCAATTGTATTTAGGGTTAAAATGCCAATGTAGCACGTAATTAGTTAACAAATACACACCTTAGGCCAAGTACTAGGGGCCTGCTAAGTGAATATTTAACACAACTGCACACCCCCAAGCCACTACTATGTTAAACGATCTACTTACTACATTACAAGTTACAACAAACCACAAATCCTGATCTGGAACTGGAAAACATATGCCTTCTTGGTCACGCCCCTTGTTTCCGGTTACGTCTTACGAAGTTACAACTTTGACGTTTGAGTTTGACTGACTTAGTCAAGTTAGTGACAGACTAGCGTCATGCCATGGTCATGGAATGTGCGCTAGCCGAGCGATAAAAACACCGAGTGATCAAACTAAGTCTCACCTTCGGCGCGTCATCTGAATAGTAATCGACATCACACACGCACATACGCAGGTGGTGTCTTCTAACTGTACTATGTAACAGTGTAGTCAGGATACGTCGACGAAGCGTCAAATTCCTAATTCTGTAATGTAAACATTGACTGGCTTGGCCTTAGGCCTTAGCCCAACTTGAGCCTTGAGGCTTGGCGTTAATTCTTCCCCTTGCTTGCGTTTTGTGTCTGTCATTTCCGTTCAAATGCTTCGCTGGCGTTAAGCCCATCAATTATTACATATGCATCAACATATCTCAATGGCAATGCTACATTATGTTTTGCATAGTAGCTATACTGATTAGTCATCAGGTCCCCTTGATTGAACATTTGTGTACATTATTCTTTTTAATGCACCGCCAGGAACACATGAGCAGCGTTAAAACGGTAAAACATAGCAAAACATCAGTGACCGTATCCGTTGCAACGCAAGCAAACCCCCGCGAGATTTTCGTACGCAAGTTCCGAATTTCTTAGATGCGAAAATTCGTAAGCGTTTCGAGAATACCAACTTGGTAAATTTCGCAGCTAAGAAATAATCCGTCATATTTGTGCAACTTCTTACGTACGAAATCTGTTGCTTCGAGAATACGGGCCCAGAATGAGGACTTGGTGCAACATTTACACTCTAGAAGTAATTACTATTTGTTTTATTCAAGCCTGTTCAATGTTGAAAGGAAGAAAAGGAAGAACGAAAGGAAGGAGTGGAAGAACGAGAGGAAAATGGAAGGAAGAAAGAGAAGAAGATGGGAGGAAGAAGGAAAAGAAGGACTTCTTACTGGAAACAAAAACATCTTATTAAAAGTTTAAATCACGATTATCTCAGTAAGATTATAGCACAATTTCCACATAGTGCCTTGGGGGAAATTGAGACTGTGAAGCGAATAATTGTTACAGAATGACAGATCTGGCATTAATTGAAATATATTTCATTGCTGCATCTGAAACGAAAGGAAGGAGTGGAAAAACGAGAGGAAAATGGAAGGAAGAAAGAGAAGAAGATAGGAGGAAGAAGGAAAAGAAGGACTTCTTACTGGAAACAAAAACATCTTATTAAAAGTTTAAATCACGATTATCTCAGTAAGATTATAGCACAATTTCCACATAGTGCCTTGGGGGAAATTGAGACTGTGAAGCGAATACTTGTTACAGAATGACAGATCTGGCATTAATTGAAATATATTTCATTGCTGCATCTGTTGAACAAATAAACTCAAAAATGTCAAATCCGACTTATGGTCTGTTCTGACAGCGGATGACACACGTGTTTGATAAAGTTCCATCGATAAATGTTTGCATTGCTGTAACTAAAACAAATATATAAATAGTGCGTATAATAATAACAATGTTTATTTTATATACCAATTAGCGCCATATCCGTAACGTTCATAGCGCTTTACATAGGATCAATACATAACTAGTAGAAATAATAGTACTGTATACAACAACTTTAAATATACGAATACAATAACTAACATAACATTACATACCTTGAAAATTGCTTGTCGATTTTGAGACTGACCAACTCTTTTGCCTTGATGCGCATCTGAGCTTAGTTTCCAAGGATTTAGGAGCAAAAAGTTATCTTATTATTATTAATAGGGCTGTAAAACATGAGTAGAGTAAAACAAATTTGTTTAAGTACAAACCTCTGGTGTGTAGGATGGGTTTGGCATCTTAGTGGTGATGTATAAGTAGAATCCGGACATGATTTCTACTTCCTTGTCTCCAACTTTCACCTTGAACGTGCGACCTGACTTGATGAAGTTCTTTTCCAGAACATTATCGAGGGCTGGGTCAAGTTCTTCACCAACATCCTCTAGCAGCAAAGCCCGACCAAGCGACAATGCATCTTCCAGATGAGTGCGGAAATATTTGTGATTCAGTGACGTCAGCTGTTTAAGGAGTAAACCTACGATTATGGAACCATCCGAGCTATAACACAAAGTAGGTTACATTTCGCCATGTCAACTGGATGGCTACGTGGTAGTCAACAGTGATTAACTGTAATGGTATTTTGCAATCAATGAAAGATTGACTTGACTGGCAATAGTAGAAAGCATGGTCTGGAAATTGATTAGTTAACACATCTGCAAACAGTCAAGTAAATAATACTAACTAGTAAGATGTATAAGATATAATATCGTTATCTGCTGGATAAAAGCATGAAAATTGGACCATACATATACAATTTCACGACAAATCCGATTAGAGGGGGCTCCACATCAGTTGTATCCTTGTCCTTGAAATGAACGTGAAATAGATGTATATGTGTAGGAATGTATGTGTGTAATTATGTATGTGTGCATGTATGTATGGATGTATGTGTGTCCATGATCTTGAATATCAGGTCAAATTTGTATTCACCAAAACATCGCTGTTTTTTTATATGAATATATGCGTGTACTTATGCATGCATGTGTGTATGTAAGTATGGTCGATTCCCGCGAAACGTTGACAAATGGTGTTCCTAGGGGGCAAAAATAAACATATGCGTATAAAGTTGTGTTTTCTGTAGTACGAAAAGAACATATTGAGGTAATCGGAGAATAAGATTGGGCAAGTTAAATCCTGAAATTGAACATTTGACAGCTAATATAAATAGCAAGTGTTTAAGTTCTGAAACCATACGTCTGCACACAAGTCCCTCTACTTGGAAACTGCTACAACTATTTCATCTCACATTTACCTTTGAAATTTAATTTTCAATGTATGTATAACACGTTTGTGTTTAAAATTCAGTAAGAAATATGTTTTGGACTTTTTTTTTCATTTTAAGAGGGAACTTTGAAGTATTTTGCGCTCTCTCAGACTTGATGTTTTATAAAGATGACTTTCTGTTACATATTACCACTACATGGGGAATGCATGTCTTATCTTTAAAATACATTCATGGCAAGGTATACACATTGAGCTTTTCAACAAGGTGTACCTTATGGACACTGATTTATAACTATCAATTTGTAGACAGTTTAGAATTTGCAGGTGTACGGTTTCATATAATATACTTTTCAGTACAATGGAGTAAATCATTGGCGAGACCATTGGACAACTATAACTTGTTTTAAGAACGTTTTGGTATACTGTATATCCGACAGTCTACATTGATTATGTTAGTGATATGTAGGTGATTATGTCCTATTCTTATTATTCTAATTAAGAAAACGCCGAAGACGTACGGTTTCATGTACCTTCTCTTATAATGTGTATTGTGAATTAACTGTCAAAATTTCATGATGTAAGTATTTAAATTGGTTGTACAAACGTTACAGATACCAAGCGCTGATGTTACTGCATATACTTTGCAAAAATATTGAGGTGTGGGCTAAGAAACTGTCGGAGACGACGGTTTCATCCTTAAGTACGGTTTCAGTTGAATAGAGTATTTTTTCTTATTTGACCACTTTTTACTTAAACTTTGTCTACGTACATACCCGAGTGTAAAGCCATTCCTGTGAGTATTCCATATATGTGTTTCTCAATCATTCTTATCATTTTAATAATATACTGAACAACAGAACATGAATACATGTTTTCATAACGTTATTTATGTAAAGTCTAAACGACCACTTTTGTAATTTGTCGAAAGGTAATTTTAAGAACAATTAATGAAACTTGAACTGAATGTTTCAAAAGCACCAACGCTCTCTCATCCTTCTCTTGAACCACCTCTCTGTCGTCCCTCTCCTCCACCACCTGTCTGTACCCTTTCCACCACCACTTGTGTCTCCCCTCTCCTCCACTACCTGTCTCTTGACCCTTTCCACCATCACTTGTGTCTACCTTCTCCTCCACCACCTGTCTCTCTACCCTTTCCACTACCACATGTCTGTCACCCCTCTCCTCCACCACCTGCCTCTCTACCCGTTCCACTACCACATGTCTGTCACCCCTCTCCTCCACCATCTCCCTCTCTACCCTTTCCACCACCACATGTCTGTTACCTCTCTCCACCACCACCTGCCTCTCTACCCTTTCCACCACCACCTATATGTCATATATCTCCTCATCCCCCTCTCCAGCGCCAGTTGTGTGCTCTCCAAACCAGAACATGTTGGATGGAACTCTCCGCCCTCCGTGGAGCAGCAATCCTTGAAGCAGGAAGTACTGCAGATTTTCACGACTGGGCCCGGGATGACAACAGCACGGGCAGACATTATGCTACGGACTTCTGGAACATATTTCGATCTCATCTTAGCAGTCCTGGATGACTTCGAGAGTTATCTGCAGGAGGGTCATGGTCCTGTCACTAGCACGAATTTGCGTGGCAGAACTCTTACCTCGTGGTGATTACTCTTCCAGCCTTCACCAGGTTGTCAGTCTTCCTGTTCATGCCACCACCCATTCCGTCACAGTGGCCTTTCCTGTGGCCAGGTGCACGAAGCTCTAAGACCGAACAGTGATGGAAATGTTGCTACTAGGGCACATATTGTGCGGTTCCGGTACGGCGAAGTTGGTGAGTCGCTGATGAAGTGCAGAGTCGACAGTTCCAGAAGGATTTCATTGACTTCCTTCAACAGTGTGAGCAGTGACACTTGTAATCTACACGTAGCTCTTTGTATAAAGCTCGCCGTCCCGCTTGAAGTGTACCACTATTGGATGAATGGTCACCGGGTCCATCTGGACCGTTGCCTCCGTCTTTTCCGCCATGGACTGCTTCAAAATGCGGATCTGGTGATATCGGATGGTCACCAGGTGACAGTGCTCACGTAACTCGGCCATGCAGGATATGAGTTGGTCTGGAAGTATCTTGTTTTTTGTACAACTTGGGTCAGTTTCACATTCTTGAAGACTCTGCCCTTGTGTTCAACCTATTGGGCTTGCCATGTTCGGTACCGAACTTCTGTTTTCGCTTGGCGTCATCTGATTCCCGAAAATAACGATAAATGGTGTGACTTGGTCGATGAACCAACTGGCAGTTAGAGCCGACGTACGGTTTCGGGAGACTACGGTTGCAAAGACCAGTAAAAGCAAAATAAATCGAAGGGAAATGTATCTACAAATTACAATTTTGTCGTATAGTTACCTTGTTATGTGTTATGTATGACCAATTAATATTTCTTACTAATTTACAAATCTCTACTTACAATGCGTATTCAAAATTGCGACGTATGGTTTCATGAAAAACTTCCCCAAATCGGTTTCGTTGATCAACACAATTTATTAGCCAACACTTTTGGTTTAAAACAGCACAGGACCTATGTATCCAGCTGTGGCATCAAGTTGAGTGTGAAATCTGTGTTATTTAATTAACTGTTGTACTGCATTTTCCTATATGAATAACTGCAGACGGACGGTTTCAGAAAAGTTCCCCAACATGAAAATAATCAGGAAAAATCTGGGTTTAGACCTAAAGTTTTAATTTTTTGATCAATCATGCCTGAGACATCGATCTTCATAGCCAAACATTAACTGTATACCTTGCGTATGTTGTTCGAATAATACAATGCGTTTTAAAGTACTGATGGCATATATTTCACAAAAATAGAGCAGAAATTACCCATTTTTGGGGGACAGTACTCAGAGATTCCATGGTACATATACAAAAGTAGGGTTCCCCAGAAAACCTCAACGAAGACGCATGCGTACAGCATCATTCTAGCCTTCCAACTGGTATATTAACTTAGTTATTGCCGTAGAACCTGTTTGTCAACGTTTCATGGGAATCGACCATATATGTGTGTATATATATATATTCAATAACATCGTATGTATGAATGTATGAATGTATGTGTGCATTTATTCATGCATGACACACACACACACACACACACACACACACACACACACACACACACACACACACACACACACACACACACACACACACACACACACACACACCACACACACACACACACACACACACACACACTAAAGCCTTGCGCGGGCTGGAAATCTGAGCCCGCACCCGCCCCGCAACTATGTCATTTGAACCGCAGCCCGCCCCGCATATTACAACTCAGCCCGCAGCCCGTCCCGCCCCGCATATTTTGCCACATCCTGGTCCGCAGCCCGCCCCACCCCGCAGTAACTTGGCCCGCAACCCGCCCCGTCCCGCAGTAATTAGTCAAAAGTCAGCCCGCACCCGCCCCGCATCCCACAACAGATGACATGGAATCACTAAAAATAGATCATCTTTATTAATCGTTGTTGTTTACAATATTAACAAATGCACGGCGCTGGGTGACAACCATGTCGTACTTGGAATTCCATCTTTAAGACAAATAGAACCCTTGTCATTATAATGTAAATGCCGGAAGGTGATAAGCAGACCTGGGACAAAGTAAAGGTACGAGTACAATTTTTATGTATTTTAAAATTATTAATTAATCTAATTGATAACTCAGCACAAGTGAATATGCAATGGCAGTTGATACTTTTTTATGAAGAACAATGAAATTCACACCGCTGGCATTAATTTCAGTGGCATCCTATGATCTTATAATCTATTTGCCATTGTATTGCATGAACATGAGTTGTTCAAAGGTTGAATTTCGTGCACAAAGGCAGTGTTGCAATTTGCTGATATTAGAAGTTGTAATTTATATTTTCAAAATCCCATCTGGACCAGGCTACTGGCACCGGAATATACTAGTGTAGAAGGCAGTTTGACTTGAGCCATCTTACTTCTACAGAGGCAGACTGACAGTTCTTGTTCTTAGCAGTTAGCACTGTCAGCCAGTGCCGAGTGGCATGGTCTCCAGTCTCCATACATCAAATGCATTTCCTGTCTAATTGGTGGGGTAACTGCTCTTTATGGACATCCTGGTGGCTTAATTACACAAACAGATTGATGGCCTGAACTGATACTCCCACCTGGAAGAAGCCACTAATCACACCTGACTGAAGCAGGCAAGGCAGGCCAGCACATGTTATCATAACACTGTTTAAACACAAACAAAAGGGCAATCCGGTAATCCCCAATTAACTAGCTCAAAGTATGTCCCACCTTTGAGTAAATGGTGACCATTAATGAGTTTAAAAAATCAGCCCGCAATAACCCGCATGTAGAAATTACTAGCCCGCAGACCGCCCCGCCCCGCCCCGCCCCGCCCCGCCCCGCCCCCCCCCCCGCCCCGCCCCGCCCCGCCCCGCCCCGCCCCGCCCCGCGGTGACCTGACCCGCAGACCGCCCCACACCACACACACACACACACACACACACACACACACACACACACACACACACACACACACACACACACACACACACACACACACACACACACACACACACACACACACACATACACACACACACGCACGCACGCACGCACACACACACATATTTCCGTGGGTGTGCGTGACTGTACTATGTTAGTAAATATGTATGTAAGTATTGTTTTTACATTTTTATTTCCTCGCCCAAGCCAACAATAATTACTGTCACTTCTCGACACAGGAACACATGCAAAGGTCCATGCACGGCATCACTTGTCACTTCTTGACATAATAACACGTGCAAGGGTCCGTACACGGCAGGCCAGCTTTAGAGCGCATGCAATGCGCTGCACAAAGCTTTCCGGTCTTGCATCTTGCACGCCTTGGTAGCTTCAAAGATGAGACCATCTCCCATCCTCGAATGTCCATCCAGAGTACTTTGGGGATGGCCCAACCGGCCTAGCCACACAACTCAAAGACCATATGCTGGCCTGGTAGTTGCTGTGTCTGACGTGTTGCAGCAATGCATCCTCTGTTGGTGGCAGACGATCGAAGGCGTCGTTTTCGTCTTGCCTCGTTAACATACGTTGCTGCACTTGACTTGTCATAAATTGTGATGACGAACTTCTCCATCAAATTAAATTCTGGACCAGACACGTCTAACTTGGCAAACGGTGACCTCGCTATGGCTGCAAATGCCTCTGTCACACCATGAACTTCAGACCAAGCCTTCCAAGCCGACTTTTTCCCCACGCCATGGAACACTGAATCTACATCACAGCCCGTCATGACATGGCTCTCTCGGGAGTCCCTTAGCCTTCCACTCTCCAAGGCTGTCAGAAACGATGTTGACATGTATGTTACTGAAGTTTCGCCATCTTCCGAATGCCACCCACAGTTGGAAGTACCGACGGCCGTTGTCAAACACCACGGCTGTCTTCGCCCCTTGCTGAAGAGCGTGTAGTGATTGATACACTACACGCTTGTCTGCCTCCTCGTGGGAACACAATTCATCCATGACTGTCCCATGAGCAGCTATACTGTCACCAGTTGTCACGCACACCACCTTGTCTTCTGGCCATAGCTCCGCCCGGATTGCTTCTCCAAGAAACTTGAAAAGATCGTCCTTGTTTTTTGAGTCCCGCATGAACTATGGCCAGTTCTTTGGATTGGCTTGTAACTCGCACTCTTCCGCCATGTCCGCTCTTCTCTCTGGCTGTTAGTTTCAAGCTGGTATCGACATATTTGCGTCTGACTTGTTGTCGACAGCTGCGTGCCTTTCTTTTTGTCCAGCTTCGGTTTTCTTATGGCGTGGGAAATCCGTTTCTCTTGATCGGTGCTGAATGGTGTGCTCCTTTCGTGTAAGATATTCAACCGGAACGCCTCGTATTGTGCCTGGTCCACAGTCTCCAGCTATGGTCGATATGGTCTCCACCACGGACTCTGGAGCACATGCTTGGCTGTGGAGCACAACCAGACTGCTGCACGCAAGGTCGAAGGGATTGCTGTGTTGCCGAATGACACCAACGAGTGCATACACATCGGAACGAACTTTCGCTGCGTAGCCAAGGTTTCTTCGCGGTGCACAAAAACAGTCGCCCTGCTGAAGTATACATATTTCCCTATCATTGCCATTTGACCTTGACATTTCCAGGTTACTGACATACAACCTTGACATTCACGGTCATGAACACAACATCATATTTGGATCAGGCATGCGTGCGTATAAAAACAGCGATGGTACTGACAAATATGAGGTTCATTATAGTTATTATCATATAAACAAAAACAGGGATGTTTAAAAAAATACCTTGACATTCAAGGTCGTATATAAATATACATGCCCACAAACACATGCATACATACATAATTATACACACACATTCGTACACATATACAGAACCAGTGGTAGTATTGAAAAAAATATATTTCATGATCAATAACATTTGACCTTGAAATTCAAGGTCAAGAACACAAAATCTGACAAGGAGCCCCCTCTAATTGGATTCGCCGTGAAATGTTACACACATGATCCAATTTTCATGCTTTTATCCGGCAAGTAACGATTTGGCCAACAATTGGCCTTAACAAATCAGACTAAGCGTTTCTGCATATAATTTTAGGGTGGACATATAAATATGCAATTTTAATTCATTTGCCTAATCATAACGATGGGTACGTTATTTTTACGAGAAATTCGTTTACAAGCATGATTTTATGGGAAGAGTCACATTAATTAAGAATCAGTGTTAAACACAATAGCACATGTAATATAAACATTGTTTTATAGAAGTGCATAAAGCCGTTGCATGAGATCGCTAAAGTTATCAGGTACCTGGAAATCCCTATTTTTCTCCCTGTTCTTAATCCATGATTTCCCTTGGCCTTGCGGGTCGATGATTAGTGGATACCTGCTGGCTTTGGTCACAATGATTCCATTCTGGATGGACAGTTCATCATTAGGCAAACCTTGGAGGTTCCACTCGCCAATCTATTAATGCAAAGAAATGCAACACCAACTTCATCATCCACCACTGGAAGAACATTACAATGTGACAAAACGCTAAGCGAAACACGATATTAACACGGACAGAAATCTGCCCACAAGAGTGTTAGAACATTTATAGTACAATCTTGTGATCGTTTTATACCCAAATTTGTTTTAATGAAATAATATTAAGTAGCAATATACTTGTGTAGCATATGTCCATGTGTGATGTGTGAAGAAGAAATGTGGTGAAGTGGCAAAAAGATGCAACTCACGGTGGCATTGTCAACAAGCATGTCTGTAAGATTGAGATTACTGGAAAATGGCACCCGTTTTGCATTAAGGTTCTTCTGCCAGTTTTGCAGCAGTTTGTTGCGAAATTCTTGATTGAAAGGACCAGAATACGAGAGGAATCCAGTGCACATTAACACGTCACCAGCAAGCCTGAAAGAAATTTCAAGCATACATGTCAATTGCCTAAGTGTATCGGTTGCATGCTTTACATCCGGTAAATCAAACACAATGAAACTATAACCTTGTTCAAGTATCATAACATGTGGTTATGCAATTTTGAATCCACAACAATGGCATGAACCTCTACCTTTCTATTTGTGCTTTAAACTCCTTGCTCTGTTCTGTCCAACGTATTTTTTCACCAGCCAAACCATCAATTAAGGCAGATGCCGCTTCCATCTTTTTCCTGCAGTTTTCAGCATCGTCTAGCAATGTCTGTGCAAATCAAACATTATTTCGTTTAACTGATTTCCTTTCTCTGTGTTTTCCAATTTTAATTGCACCAATTAAGACATATTAATTTGGTAGTGTTAAAATCAAATACATTAATATTGGGCTTAATGGGAAATCTTAACATTTATTAAGCCGTCTTTAATGCAATGTAATATCAACATGGCATATCCATTTCGGTGAAACCTGTTTTTCCGTCATGGCCGAGTCATACAAAGCTTGAACAATATCCAGTTCCTTCTGTTTCTCATCCAGTATGGCTTGGGCGGCATTCAGCTCAGTAGTTGCACTCTCAAGTCGTGCTTGTTGCTTCACCAAATTTGCCTGTAAATGGTACATTAAATATGAACTAATGGAATGCTATGCGTGAATGATATATAGAAAATACTTTATTGTTGACAATGAAGTATGATATGTAGTTGTCCATTCTGCAAATAGGTAATGCAAATATCAGCATATAAAGATTATTTTATTTGATTTAATATGCAACCAAAACTGCTTCAAGTAAGCATTCTTAAAGTGGTTTCTTAAACAAGTTGTGCCATAAATTACGTGTACATTGCAAGCGGAAACAACCCGACCTTTAATGGCAAAACTTCCTTGTTGATTCCATAAAAGATAGACATGGCCCTGGTCCAAGCTGCCAATCCAGCAACATCGCCACACACTTTCTTTGCACTGGCCAAATTGTAATCCTCCATGCGTAGATAGGGTTCCAGCAACTCTACTGTTTCTTCATTGATTGTATCTTTTGGGAATGTCATCAGTTGGTTCAAAAAGCCGCCACCAGACATTAACTAAAAGCAACATAACTAGCTGAGAATCTGACAAATATAATAGAATGCCGCCATGTAATAACACACTGTAAAGGTAATTGCACCATATAGATGCAATATATACTTTATGTTCCATGTAAAGAGGTTGTATAAAACACTACGCTATATGGGCCACTCTCGCATAAAATGTACCGTAAAATAACATGTAAAAATAAAATTAATATTTAGTTTGTATGTTTTTGTTTAGCTAGTATTATTAATATCAATTACACTATTATGCACACGAAGCAGCGATGCTTGATTTGAAATGTTAGTGAATAAAAAGTTACAGATATTCAGTGTTAAAGGGTAAAAGTTGACATTTAAAAAAATATTCGAATATTACTTTATTCAAATTTTAGATTCTCATTACAGAAGCCATAGCGTAAAATATAAAACAAACAAATCTGCAATTTTAAAGTTTAATTGGCGTCCCTGATAACGGTAAAGTAAAACCATGACAAAGTGTTCATGACATATTTGAGTCAAAACCTTCTTTTAAATGTAGCATTTACAAATGTTTTATTATATAATATAGTATATACCATTGATTTTTGCCATAAATGTATTTATAATCCAGCTTCCGTATGCAGGCGAGGTTAACGGTTTTCTCTTAGACGGCCTGAACCTCGAGCGCCAAACTTTCAGGGATTATGTCCCTAGAATATGACGTAAAACCTATATATTTGTTTCCAAATGCCCCATATGTCAAGGTGTTCACCTTTTATGGAGTAAAATCCGCGAAAATCAGTAGTTCGGTACGTAAAACGTAATGTGCGCATAATACGTAACAATACGTAACCATAACTACTGCCTTAAAAGATTCTGAAACAAGACATTACTACATGACCTACCTTAAGTGATTCTGACCAGGATGGTTTGGGACATGGTCGTTCAGGGTCGGCTTGCATTACGTCCATTTTCTTTTGGAATAAGATGAGCACACAGTCCATAATTCTCATGATCAGGTGAGGTGGTTTAGCCAGTTTCCGGACAGTTGATATGTTAGCTGCTTTGATCGTCTAATAAGATGAACGAATGCAAGTGATGTTCAAAGTTGAAAAATGCATGTATAACGTGAACACAAACACCTTAATTTACAAGCCAGAGTCTAAAAAAACCATTAGTAGGTGTATAAGGGATAGTATCGTTATTTGCCGGATAAAAGCATGCAAATTGGATCATGTATGTAAAATTGCCCGACGAATCGGACTAGAGGGGGCTCTACGTCAGATTTTGTGTCCTTGACCTTGAATTTCAAGGTCAAATGTTACTGAACGTGAAATATAACTTTTTTCAATACCACATCTGTTTTGTTATTACGTATGTATGCATGTATGTGTGTCCATGACCTTGAACTATCAAGGTCAAGTTTTTATTCACCAAAAACATCGCTATTTTTGTTTATATGAATATATGTGTGTACTTATGCACGCATGTGTGTATGTAAGTGTGTATACTATGTGTATGTGTATCTCTGTGTATGTATGTATGCTATTTACCCTAAATGACAGGATAAAATATTACTGAAAGTGATATATATATATATATATAATATATATATATGTATTCAATAACATCGTTGTTTTTATGTATTTATTCATGCATGTCACACACTCACACACACACACACACACACGCACGCACACACACACAAATATTTTCGCGGGTGTGCGTGGCTATACTATATTAGTAAATGTGTATGTAAGTATTGTTTTTACATTTTTATTTCCTCGCCCAAGCCAACAATAATAACTTCTTGACACAGGAAGACGTGCCAAGTTTTAAGGTCCGTGAACGACAGGCCAGCTACTCACTTGTCACTTCTGGACACAGGAACACGTGCAAAGGTCCGTACTCGGCAGGCCAGCTAATCACTTGTCATTTCTCGAAACAGGAACCCGTGCAAAACGTTTTCGTGCACGGCAGGCCAGCTAATCACTCGTCATTTCTTGACCCAGGAACACTTACAAAGACCAGTGCACGGCAGGCCAGCTTTTGAGCCCGTGGAGTGCGCTGCACAAGGCTTTCCGCTTTTGCATTGACACCACAAAAATTCCAGGCACGCCTTGGAAGCGTTGACTAAAGAGGAAACCATCTCCCATCCTCGAACGTCCATCCAAAGTCCTTTGTGGACGGCACATCCGGCCGAGCCACCAAGCTCAAAGACCATATGCTTGCCTGGTAGATGCAGTGCCTGACGTGTTGCAGCGATGCATCATCTGTTGGCAGTCGATCGAAGGCGCAGTTTTTCTTCGTGAAACGTTCTCGTTTTGCCTCGTTAACACACTTTGCTGCACTTGACTTTCCATATATTGTCATGACGAACTTCTCCATCAACTTAAATTATGGACTAGCCACGTCTATCACACCAGGAACTTCAGACCAAGCCTTCCAAGCCGACCTATTCCCAACGCCACGGAACGCTGAAACTACATCACAGCTCATCATGGCATGGAACATCAGGAGTCCCTTAGTCTTACGCTCTCCAAGGAAACAGTGTTGACGTAAATGTTTCTGAAGTTTCGCCCTGTTCCGAATGCCACCCACAGATGGAAATTACCGACGGTCGTTGTCAAACAGAAGAACAATCCAACGAAGATGACGACAACATCCGTGTCTACAATGCGCACAACGACTGTCTTCGCACCTTGCTGAAGAGGGTTTGTTGATTGGTACACTACATGCGTGTCTGCCTCCTCGTGGGAACACAGTTCATCCCATGAGCAGCTACACTGTTACCAGTTGTCACGCACACCACCTTGTCTTCTGATCATTGCTCCGTCAGGATTGCTTATCCAAGAAACTTGAAAAGATCGTCCTTGTTTTTTTAGTTCCGCAGGAATTCTGGCCATTTCTTTGGAACCTTGGCTTTTTTGTAACTCGTACTCTTCCACCGTGTGCGCGCTTCTCCCTGACAGTTTCAGGTTGGTATCGACATATTTGTCCTACACAATGTCCAACCTCGATTCAAGTTCTCTCTTGATGAATGGTATGAACACTTGCTTGGTGTATTCCTGGAATGTTGCGGGGGGATCAACATGTGAGTTAGGACAGGTCCGTCATAAAACGTTGCGTCTACAAATGGAGGAGCCTCGGTTTGGTCGGGAACATCAAGACAAGACAGCTGGTCCGACTTTGTACCAAACCTCACTTCCCTAAATCAAAATAGAGAGGGCGGGAAAGGTTGGTTCTCGTGCGCAAAAAAACACAGCGGGGTCGCCATCGCGGACTTGGATTGCAATGTACAACTTGCCAAACAGTGATGCGCCTGCCATGATATTCGACAGCGGCGTGCCTTTCTTCTTCTCCAGCTTCGGTTTTCTTAGCGTTAGAATGCCGTTTCTCTTGCAGGAGTCGTGCCAACTCTGGTCCCGCGAGGAGCCATATTTGAAGAGCTGCTGCGTTTTCAGTGAGACCGGTGATGCCTCCTTTCCCCTTCCCGCCTTCATTTGCCTGTTCGTGCGACTGGTCGACAGGCATTGCTGAGAACCGTCGAATCGTTTTGGGCATTACCCAATATCGCCTTGTGTGAACATCGTCAACGCAGCCTGGGGCAATGTCTTCATGTTCTCCATGTGCACGCTGACCCATCAACTGTAGTTCATATGGTCGAGGCTGAAGAACATGAACACAAGTGTTTCCATGCTGGTGATTGAGGTATTATGCACTTACGTTTAATAGCACCTGGCATCGCGTTCGTCTCGAGTCCGGCATGCAACAACGTCTATACGCTACTAATTCCCGTTCACTCATTTTACGTTTTTAGAAGTAGGCCTTGAAGTAAAACAAAATAGATCAGCATATAAACTTAGCTTGCATACATGCACACAAAAAAGTCGCCCTGCTGAATAATACAACTTTCCCACTGCCATTTGACCATGACATTTCCAGATTGCTGACATGTAACCTTGACATTCAAGGTCAAGAACACAACATTGGATTGGATCTGGCATGCATGCGTAAAAAAACAGCGGTGGTACTGAAAAATATGAAGTTCATTGTCGTTACCATGCATATAAACAAAAATAGGGATTTTTAAAAACAGAATTGACCTTGACATTCAAGGTCATAGATATACACACATGCCCACATACATGTATACATACATAATTATCGACACACATTCGTACACATATAAAACAGTGGTGGTATTGAACAATATATATTTCACGTTCAGTAACATTTGACCTTGAAATTCAGGTAAGGACAAAACATTTGACGTGGAGCTCCTTTTAAGCGGATTCGCCCTGAAATGTTACATATATGGTCCAATTTTCATGCTTTTATTCGGCAAGTAACGATTCGGCCAAAAATTGGCCTTAACAAACCAGACTATATGGAAGGAAAAGAAACAGAGAGTGGTTCAGCTTTATTGTACCTGACCCTCACCCGTGTACAGCAGGGAACATGGAAGAGAGCAACAGTCTACCTACCCTAGCCGCGTGGTTTCCCACTAGGACCATGTTTCAAACTTGAAATAAGGCAGCATTGAAAGTGCATCAGTGCCCAGGTATATTACCTCAAGATTATAATGTTTACTGCATCGTGTTTTGTCAACTTTCCAACTACACCTAGTGAGTGATGCTCTAACGCACACGCATATGCGCGCACAAACGCGGACGTACACGCATGCCCACACATTTAGTTAGCAAGACAAATTAATTTTGTTTAACTATTGCATATATGAACATACTTGTGTATGTCAACAACTACACAATTATATCATGATAACAACAATCGAGACATTTGTGAATTTATGATTATGATACATGTAGATTATATGTTTTACCCCTAACAATATTTATTTTGCAGGAATTACAAAAATAAAGCAAATTTTACTCGCAAAGCTGTTAAGCTATTTAAAATATGCTATTAAATATTTAACCAGTACCAACCTGCAGTGCTGCCTCGGCTTCTTCCAAGGCTGGTCTAGCAGCTTCAAGTTTTTCTTCAGCAATGGCTTTTTCTACAGCAATATTGTCAACAATTGCTTGTGCCTTGTCTTTTACTTTCTGCACCGATGCCTTTACTTTTTCTGCTGCGGTTGCACTCTGAGTCACTTCTATCAACACCTACAATCATTATGTAATAAAATGACACTGTTTCAATATATATTGGCCAGTCGCTTCAAACACAGATGGAATAATTAGCTAATATATTTCAGTGTTCAACTGGCGCCAAATTAAATTACTAATCATGTACCTTATCAGCCTTTTTGTTTGCAACTTCCAGCTCCTTTTCCTTAATAACCAATTCCTTGGACAGAGCATCGACTGACATGGTAGCTTCAATAAGCTTGTCAAGACCCGTGTTCATTCGTGTTGCTAACTCTCCAATAAAAGTGTATTTTTCAGTATATATTGTCTGATAGCCAAGGATAAATGACAGGTACGACTTTGGCGTAACGTGTGTCTGGCGGCGAAATCTGCAGGTAAAGCGGAAATGAGCTTAAGGTGATACTTCATTTAGCAAATGAATAGTTAATCAGGCTATATGACATCAAAACGTATAACTTGATGTCATAAACCAAAAATATGCATTTTATGATCTGTAAAAACTTAACAAATGCTGTATTTCAATTCGCACATTCTGAAACCTATGACTATGATCGCCCAGTGATATGATGGTCACAAAAGACAAGTAATTACCTTTGAAAATAATCCACACACGTCATGGCAACTCCGTCGTGGATGCTACCCATGACATTCTCCAATTCTGTTTTCACTTGTTCTGAGCATACAATCTCAAACTTGGACATAAAGTGTTGTGACACTGCAATAAGCGCCTCTCTTGGCCAACTCGTGTACCAGTCCATTGTGCAGCCAGAGATCAGGCCAGGGAATTTTAATGACCTAATGCAGAATTGTTCTCCTACCTACAAATAAATTGCACTATGTAACTGTTCATTGGAATACATGACAGAAAAAAACCACAACGGTGTCGTGCATATAAGTGACAACATTGGCGCATTGAAAGTGTTTGTAGAAATGCAGGAAAAATCCCCCTCCATTCAACTTTCGCTGATTTTAAAGATTACTGTTTTGAATTTGCTAGCTGTTCTCCTTCATAGTGAACGCATGCTTACACATATTTTCTTATGAAAAAATATGGATTCATCATTAGGTTACATAATGTAAATTTTACCTTAAGTTATACTTCAATTTAGTCAAGATAGAATGAAAATAGTTTCTGATATCACACAACCCATTTCATGACCACATTAACCAGCATGTCCTCTGACACTACTAACACTACACATTTGAACATTTAAGTCTTTAGACTGTAATACCCACAGGCGAAAAGCACAGAACGACATGTAGGTTTTGTCTTGCTCTTGTGATGAAATAATCGTAGAGGTTTTCAGCTGTTGGTGGCCGCTTTGGGTGTTCTCTCTTCATTGGGCCTATTAACTCGGTTGTAATCTCATCCAATTCATCTTTTGGAAACAGGTTAGATACCTGAAAGAACCATCATCAGATACAAGGGTATATATATATATATATATATATATATATGAGCAGCCGTGAGGATGGATACTGCGCTCTATAAGAACTTACCTTTATTGGTCAAAATATCAATACATTTTTTTAAATTTCAAAACATCAACATTATGTCTAAACACATTCAAGAACTAAAAGTTAGTTTTATTGCTGATTAACGAATTCGTTGTAATATTATAAGGTATGGTATGTTAATAATAATAATGTATTTAATCGCTAAATCTCGCTAAGCAGATCGATTCGTTGTACAAAAATGGAAATGTAGATTTTTTTAATACTAAAATAAATTAATCATTAAATAATTATAATATATTTTTTAATAAACATTGGTAAGACGGATAATACTAAAATACGAAATTGCAAAATGAATAATGTCCGGGACGATCAAAAAAGTATTAACATTTCTAATACAAATACGAATCTTTAAATACTTCCTAAACATGTTTAGTGTTCTTGATGCACGAATATGCACCAGCAGTTCATTCAACAGTCGCGGCACTGCTGCATTAAATGCCAAATGCACTTCTTCGTGATTTCTTGGTGCAGTTTAGACGCGTGATCGTGGTCGCACAAGTTCCGCCAAATAAGACGGCACCATGCAGACATTTTTGCGTCAACATAAACACCTTGAAAATGATGAAGTAGTCACCGGTAGCCAATGCAATCCACTTAACAAAGGTTTAATGTTCTCATGCCTACTAGTGGGTGTCATTAGTCTAGCGGCATCGTTCTGCACTTGTTGCAAGCGAGTTTTCTGGGATGAAGGTAGGTTGCGCAAGAGTGAATTGCACTAATCCAGACGAGAGGAAATGAATGCGTCGACAGCACCTAGTGTCGTAGTGATGACAGTCTATTCAAACGATTGTTACATGCACACACACAACAGTCATGTGATGTGCCATCGTCCACATAAACTCACAAATATTTCGTATGGGGCCTACTGGTGAAATTGTGTCATCTCAAATGGACCTAGTGATGATGTTTTGATGTAAAGTTGATCATTTCAGTTGTATTGTTGTAAAGAACGCATTCAATATAACATATATTATGAAGTAATATGTAAAAGGACAACCTTACAGACAATAACAATTAAATTAAATACCTAATTCAATTATCCTAATAATTAAGATTTTGAATGTTTTGTTCAGTAAACGGTTTATTATTTTTAATATGCTTTCCTTTTCACACTACAAATGCATGCATAATAAAGTCAACCGATTCATTGTATTAACATTTGAATACCTTCGTATTAGCATTATTAAAACAAACTGATTTTCGTTGAGTATTTTGTATTATTAATCATTACTTTCTTTAAAAAAATATTTGGTAACTAAATATTTGATTGAGCACTATTACCTCTCCAGAACTAAGCACATTATTCATGTACTCAAGAAACGCTTCATCTTTGATATCATTATCTGTGAAAATGAAAGTAATTCCATGGCCTAATGCACCTGCCTCCCGGTAGAGATACTTCAGATCATCCATGAAGTTGCCTACATTGTACGATCTAAAAGATAACCATAACAACAATGCGCCATGAGGAAACATCGTGATTTACATACATATTTACATGTAATACAAATGGTTGATCATTAATAGTAATATGTATGTATGTGTGTGTGTGTGTGTGTGTGTGTGTGTGTGTGTGTGTGTGTGTGTGTGTGTGTGTGTGTGTGTGTGTGTGTGTGTGTGTGTGTGTGTGTGTGTGTGTGTGTGTGTGTGTGTGTGTGTGTGTGTGTGTGTGTGTGTGTGTCGTTGACAAAATAAGTTGTTGGAACAAATTAATATGTTGTAACAAATTAATATGTTATAACAACACAAACAATACAAAGGAAGAACAGTATGATAGTACTGCATTTGTTTGGCGAAAAAATGATGGTATTGTCTTTCAGCATTACGTGAATGGGTTACAAAATACATCAACGAAATGAAAATAACATACCTGGATAATGTTATCTGAAAGTTTTTGTAGCCGGCAATGAATGAAGCAAGCTTTGTCCCAGACTGCTTCCCTGACCCACCAACCCCCACAAGCAAGGCATTCCCTATTGGTGTTCCAAGGATTCGGGATATCTAGATAAGAAAATAACTAGACAATTTCTTCACCAAATCATTATGATAACCTAAAAAATATAAATTAATTACCTAAACGTGCAAATGTATATGAAATAAAATATTAAAAGGTAACTAAAGGTCGATATCGCAATGACTTACAATTAATAATAACTAACTCATCTTTACAGTATAAGCCTCTTGATTCATATAATACACGAACACACGTACATGCGCGCACGCGAACACACATACCCACACACGCAAACGTGCGCGCTCGCACGCACGCACACCGCACCACGCACGCACGCACACACACACACATACACGCGTCTATGGGATATTTGAATATTTATTAACCAAGCCTGGATTGCTTCACATTAATCAATACGGAAGTAAAGCAGAAGTAGCAGGTGAAATGCACATTCTGTACAATTACTACCTTAATGAGATGCGTCATAGCATCTTTGAAGAACACTAGATCCATAGCTGCTCCACGAACCGATTCATTGTACTGGCCCATGTAACTCTTCAACTTGTTTTTCAATTCGTCAAAGCTATCCATCTACACAAATACATCAATACAAATGTATGCATGGACATTCGTGACAATCATCACAGGAAAAAAGAACCAACAGTATATAATTTGGGTAACATTTTATAAAACATCGTCATGTCTTGATAACATGCTTACCATTTCATATATAACTGGGGTGTCTAAGTTTTGATCTTCTTCACCAGTTGGCTCTGGAGCATCCCTCATGAAGTTTACAAAGTACGGCTCATCTTCCATATCATCTAGCAGGTCTTCGCTAAGGTTTTGTCGCACCACTGTTTTTATACAGTTATCAAACCATTTTTTATCTTCTTCCACAGTAAACCTATAATATACCACGTGCAATCAAAGATCATCAAACGTTACTGTTTAGAATGCATTTGATCAAGTATGTGTTCTCTATTAGCTTATTAACAATGCATTACAACATTTTAGTATATAGGTTTCAACACTGGCCTCACACATTAGCTATCCAATTACATTACTATTGTGCGCAGCACTTACTTGCGCAGGCACAATGTGCAGACCTGCGAAGTCGCAGATCTACGAGGCCGAAGGGCCGACGGGACTGCGGGTCTCAGGGGATTCAGACTGGTGGGTACTATGTTCTACGGGTATTTATAGGGCGGGTATGCATTGTTGGTATGTAATGCCGTCTTACCGTGAATGTGTACTATTTAGTATGAAACCGTACTATTTGCATAGGTGCTCCGCACTATATTCCCCCAATCATAAAAAGAACGGGGTTATTTCATTTTCACATTTAATTAAATCATTTACGTAAACCCGAACATAAAATTTAAATATTTAGGGCAGTTAATTAGTAATGTATTTAATTAAACCCAACCACCTTTATGCATAATATAACAAAACGACCTTATTGAACATGAAATTTCACTCCAAATAATTACAAAGAAATATCTATAGAAAACTATACAAAAGTATATGTAGATACTACGTGAGTATGTCCCGGGCACTAACAAGTACCTTAGGATATCATACTTCTACCTGAATATGTATTACCCGATTCCAGTAATCGTATTCCACAAACGCCTGCACAGGCAGCATTCGGTGGAACAGGACTGACGGATTATCCTGACCATTGCACTGGATAAATCCTTCATTTTATTGCAGCTGACAAAGCAGACAGCGACATTGCTGTTATCTACAACAGTCGTGCAACAGGGGAAGTTCCATCATTGAAAGTGTTGTTTGTAGGCACCGGAAGTTGTGTGGCGATACAGATGACTGCACAACGTGGACTTCGTGCGTTTCACTTGGCTTTAATGGTGTACCCTTGCACCTGACAACATCCGACTCTTTCTCATAAAGACTAGTCGACAATCCTTGTCTCACGCCTGTTGATGGCAACTTTTATCCGAGTAGTACCCATGCATCTTCTGCTGACCCGCCAATTACGTCAACCATCTTTGCGGCATTTGAGTCGTATTTGATGACATCAGTCATATCCGCGTCAATTCCGTCGAATTGATACGCCAACGCTTCAATTGGCAATGTGGCGGACTTCGTGTGTAGCAACTGCACAGAGACGTCGCCGTTGTCGATGTATACCATGGACACATCACACGTGCCTGTGTCAACACTGGTGATACAAGTGATATGGTCACAGCAACGTACGTCTCCTCTTCCTTTTAGATTTAGCACCCTGATCACTACACCAGCTCTCCTCCCTGACAGACGTAGCAGCGCAGAACGTTTGGGATGCGTAGTACTTGTGCATATCAACTGGCAACTGGGTCAACCTGTCCTCCCGCAGTAACTTGTCCACGTCAGCAATTAGTGCCTTGTCGATGTTGTTGCCATCACTGTTATCGCCGTCAGTTTCTTCCTATACTTCTGGTTTGTTTCCCAGCTCCCAATTGTTACTCATCTCATCGAGGAGAGGCGCTTCATTGAGCTGCTCCGACACTCGTGTCAATGCAGTCTGGTCACGCTCCAGTTGACACCAGAATTGGGCACGCCTCCATTGTGCGACCAATTGAGTCTGCCTAAGACATACTCAACTTGTCATTGTGCGGTCTGGAATCGGCTGTCTTGCTGTCCCCGCCGTCCGCGGACACTTCCGCTCTCTCTTCTTCATTTCCCTCAACCCCGTGAATTCACCATCGTTATTATCAAACCTGACCCTGTTTGATCGTTCTCGTTCATATTGCTAAATTTTGATCTCTACCTCATTGCTATTAGATTTTAGCGAAGCAGCCGCTCCTTTTGGAGGTTTCTCTAGACTAATCCGTCCTGTTTCCAACAAGTTATCCCAAAAGGTGGTAGTAGTGCCCGTGACTGTCGCTAAGTCAGCAATTTCTATTTTATTCTTCTTTACGAGATTCTGCATTTTTGTAGCCTTTGTGGTGGATACACAGGCCACGTCCATGACCTCTTCTTTAGTGCATGTATATAAGTTGATTGTAGACGTCATGTTGACATCCAGATGCTCATGACATATATGTCATACTGTGTATATCAAGTAATGCCTAATATTTAACAACGTTAGTGGCACTATTTTAATATAGTAATTCACAATCAAACTGAACAATGTAACTCACACATTTCGGAAAATCAATACTTATAGACAATTATTTACATTTGTGAGTGAGAATTAAAAAAATTAACCAAATATTTACGATCGCAAAATATAATAAATAATATAACACAATAGATACAAGTCAATTAGTCAGCGATAATACCTAATTTGTAGGTTCGGGAAGTAAACAACATTGTATAGCGTTACATAACCAAACCAAAAATGTAGGTAGACTTACGATGAACAAGAATGTCAAAAACACGATAAAATTATAAAGAGCACAAACACAACTTAAGATAGTATTCAATTACATGACAAGCTATCCACGATGTAAACACTACGACGTAATTAAAGGCTTAAACCCAGCTCGAGTCAGCTGGTAGTCGCGTACCAACAGACGGCGTCGCGCAACGTTGGCTGAATGCGACCGGCGACCACGTCCCGAAACTGGTTATAAAGATGTCGAATTTTTTAAGAACTTTTAAATAATTTCAGCGGTCTGATTTTGCATTATTGAATTGAATAGATTTGAACAAACCTTTATTGTCCATAGAATGGTTTACATAGTATGGGAATTTTTCTTTGGGCTCACAATGTGTTAGGACATATACACATATAAACATTGTATACACATGATATATGTTTGGAAGGACAGTACATTCAGTTTCAATCTCCTCATGCATATACGCACATACACACAATTGCACATTAGACATTGACATGGTATACAACCGCAAGTTCAGTCCTTAGAATTCAGTATGTTTGTGGCTGAAGGAACACAAGATTTCTTTTAACAGTTTTTGTGTGCAGTGGGCATTCTGAGCCATCGCCCAGACGGCAGTTTCCCCCAAAAAGTTAGCTGAACATTAACTTACACGTATAATTAATTCAAGCGAACACAGAACCAGCAGGTTCTTATCTTACGCTCTGCTTATAGGAACTTGCGCGTAAATGTGTAAACAATTAAAACTTGAAAGCCGATAGGCTTCTCCTGGTTAATTGTCGCGTAGAATATAAATTGTATCACGCAAATTCGCAAACATAAATGATATACCCTGTTCGCAGCGCCAATGTTGTGCGCAGTACTTACTTGGGCAGGCACAATGTGCAGACCTGCGAAGTCGTAGATCTATGAGGCCGAAGGGCCGACGAGACTGCGAGTCTCAGATGACGGGCAATCACGGCGGCCGTAATTAAGATTGGTGGCTATTGTGTTCTATGGGTATTTACAGGGCGGATGTGTATTGTTGGTATGTAATGCGGTCTTGCCGTGACTGTTTACTATGAAACCTGACTATTTGTGTTGGTGCTACGCACTACATTACTGCTATTTTTCGTTTCCTGAACTATATAAGCGAGTATTTAGATGTTATACCTAAATAAGGTAACTTGGTTTCATAACTTAAATGTTGTGTAAAAAACATAAGTACCGGTCTGCAATAACTCTAAAGCATTCATGTTTCCAGAGATTCAGTAATTCCACCTCTGACATGCATTCGTTTTTCTGTATCCTAAGCATCCCCTGCCAGATACGTGATAAATCACGTAGATTGAATATGTAATGGAACTTGGATGGCGTTGGTAACATCTTCACCTGTAGCATTGCATTAAAAAAATATGTTAATTGCGTAAGATTACAACTTCACGGTGAGGAAGGTGTGAATGAATACACATGCACGCACGTACGCACGCACGCACGTCTCTCCTTATGATCGTCCTGGTCAAGGGATGAGTGAGTGAGTGAGTGGGTGAGTGAGTGAGTGAGTGAGTGAGTGAGTGAGTGAGTGAGTGAGTGAGTGAGTGAGTGAGTGAGTGAGTGAGTGAGTGAGTGAGTGAGTGAGTGAGTGAGTGAGTGAGTGAGTGAGTGAGTGAGTGAGTGAGTGAGTGAGTGAGTGAGTGAGTGAGTGAGTGAGTGAGTGAGTGAGTGAGTGAGTGAGTGAGTGAGTGAGCGAGTGAGTGTGAAACTGTGTGTTTTGATATAAACTCATTAATTTAGCTATGCGTACGAATTGTTAATATTTGCCAGTTGTCATTCTTGTAATATAAATGAGTTTGTTGCTATTTTCATATGTACGTGATACACCTGATAGCTGGATGAATGTATCACAGCATATTTCGACATGCTATGTATTTCGGTTTACAGTTTAAATTACCCATGTTTAAAAGGGTGGGGTTTCAATATGTTCTGTTCTGTTTGAATTTGTTAAGCATGATCATAATAATGCAATATTTTTTAATTATCAATGACTAGAAATGTCGAATACGTTCGTTTTACCTTTGTCATTTGCCATATTATTCTGGTTATTGAAACCAATTTTTTCGTTATGGCACAAACATCTTCATATGGGAAACGTGAAGGGCAAAAATAGCCACAACCAATAATACCTATAAACATCAACGGTTTACTCAAAATACATTGACAGCATTTTCGTATCCACACAACTAGGTTATAGTTACTAATATGGTTGTAATAACATATACACTTGAGCAGAAGAGAACTAACAATGTCGAAACATAATCCCAAAACGCAAACATTCCTCACCAAAGATTTTATCTATGGAACTGTTCGCAGGCAGGGTACAATTGAAGATTGAGAAATGACGTTTTAGACGCTCAGGAATATCGTTGCGTCCACCTCCTGGATGGATCATTGCCGCAACGAACTGGATATCAACAATATGTGTGAAATCTCCTGGCTTGTCCAGATTGTACATTCCTCTCGTCTCCATGCACTGACGTGTGATTTCGTTTGTTACCTGTGCACATTTAAGGATTAGAACAGCTTCAGGTGTCAATATATCACATGTTACATTGTGTACTAAAATACAATGACATATCAAATTACAATACTTAACACGAACACATTTTATTTGGAAAACTACTAGTCATACACATTACTTCCAGCATGGCTGGATGCATCCAGTAGAAGTCGAGACGATGTTCGATTGAACAGGTCTGCCAGGAAGTAAAGTGTAAAGCGCTTTGAGCAGTCTTGAGTATTGGATATTGCGCTTTACGACAACTTCCCTTTGACTTTACAATGATATTTAATCGCCATTTAAATATTAATATAACCACGTAAAGTAAATTAACACACCTGATCACCCCATTCATTGATGGTTGGCATGTTGACATCATCAATAAAGACAGTCATCTTGCGTCCTCCTGGTGGACCATAGGTACTGCCCATGCGCTTCTCCACATAGCTCTCAACTGTTCTCTGAATGAAAATCATACTTAAAATAAAGTCATAGGTTTCCGGCGATTTCTCCGAACGTATAAAAGTTTAGAAAAGAAGCTTCAATGTCATATAGGAATTTATATAAGTTCGACGTATCTGTTGCGAAATGATTTTGAAATGAATAGACATGTTAAATTAAACAATAGACAGCAACTATTAATACAAGTGTAGTTTTTGGCAATACATTTTAGGCGATACAAATGGCGATAAACGTTATATAAAAAAAAAAGGTTTAATATGAATAACTAATACGTAAAACCACCTCATTACCTGGAACATGTATGGTGTGGTTGCTGATGAAAAATTCAAAGCTTTAAAGAGGTGCACATCTGGGTTATAACTGGCCAGGTGACTCTTGATCATTACAGTCTTGGCTGTGCCCTGTTCACCAATCAGCAGCACTCCCTGGAACAAATAGCGAAAACATGTATCAAATTCAACATATGGCCACGGACGTTAAACAAGGAAAAACAAACAACATTCATTTTGTTGAATCTCCGTAATCACATCTTGTTGACAATGTGTTCACCAACTGCCAATTGGAAAAGGTTAACTAACGCAGAGGAAAAAAATGCTAATTATATATTTTATACAGTAACATATCCAAAATTGTTAGGAGCACTTTACAACTTATTAAACATAATGCTACAAAACTGCTAAACAAGCTAATCAATAACTAAAAAATATTAGTAATATTTATTTTAAAAATAAATATAGCACGATAAAGAATAATAATAACATCGTATATATGTGCGTTTGCGTACTTTACAAGTTCTGAATGTGTCATAATTGATTTTAAATACCGAGTTTGGCAACAATGTTGTATTGTTTTAGAATGTGCTATGTTTATATTTTTACATTAACCACATTAGCGATCATATTCCAACCGAACCTTATTCTGTTTGGCAATAGATTGTATCAAGAAGTCTGTTCTGACATTGTCAACATTTGGCACGAGTATTGATGCAAACTCGGGCACACTGTCCAGAGGGTAGACATACTCCTCCACTCGCTTTGACCAGTGTTCCCAGTGACCTGGTATAGACAACAATTTGCATAGTTAAAAACTGTTAAGACTGCAAATGATAACAATGGAAATGACCCATAACAAATTTATGGTTGCCAAACTGTCCATGACGTGGCACATTTCCCTATTTCGTAATCAATATTTAATGTGTCAGTGAAAGCCTGTAAAACATATACAACTGGGATAAATAAACTAAGATGTAGCTGTCGTGATATACACGGATTATTATGGTGCCATATGATGTTCCCCTTATTTCCATTTATGGAATGCGCTTTACATATTTTATTTTAAGAAACAATTTGCCTATGAGCCCTCATTTATTTTTTCTGGAATATAAAACCAAAAGTTAGATAAGCAAATTAAAACTACATTATCCCGAGGCCTTTAAAACAGTGAATAGTACAACTGAAAGGAACCGCTCAAATATCCGTATGCCCTTTTTTCTATATACAGAAAGCATGTATGCGTGTCTTATATTTGTATGCCTTCTTATCAAATCAAAGGCTGTTACGATAGCAATATGTTTGATGTCTGTATGTATGCCTCTGTGCATGTATATATGAAAACGGTAAGGTATGTATGTATTCATGCATGCACGGATGTTCATTCATTCGTTCGTTCATTCATTAATTCAAAAATGCATTCATTCAAATGCATCAAAGAAAACGTTGACAAAGCCATCACCTTAAGACAATCATGGACACTTGAGGGCAGACAGAATCCCCGACGGGGGACATATGGGTCTACACAAACAATAATACCAGCCTGTGCATTATATAACACAAACTCAGTCATGCCATCATATGATTTATCTTGCACATTTGAGCCACCCCGAGTTCACAAAACACATACCAGAAGAGTCTACCACGTATTCAAATATTGTTTCATCAGTTTTCAGAGTTGGATAGCTAAGACATGAATCATGTTTCAACAGGAATTGTTCCAGTTTCGCCCTGTCATCGAGCTCAAGTAGAGCACCCATGCTCCACATAATTGCAAATATGAATAACTTCTCCATGTAGGTTCGTGGTAGTTGACTTTTATCTTCTTTGTTTGGGATCAATCCTTCTAGCAAGTCACAAGCCTGCAGATAAACACACATGAATACCAGTATTTATTATATTATTATGTGTGACAATAAAATACACAACATATATATTATATGGATGTATACATTTACACACACCCTGTTAAGCATATGTAACATCTGTTAACACTACGTAGCAAAACTGTAATATGACCATTCCAAGTGACAAAGACAGAGGTTTTCGACTGCCAATTTATAAAATTGCCTGAAAACCTGGCTGCTGTTTGCATTAGGTGGGTGGCAATTATGCATGTTTGTTTTAATGATAAAACACTTAATGCAACGGAAATCTGGCCATTGTTTGGCGTGTGGCCATTGGCGAGGGGGATCGTCTAAGAAGATGACTATTGCAGTTTATCAACCATTGTATTGTAATTGTACTGAAATTAACCACAAGTATGTTGTTATGTAGCAATTAGTACGTAGAACCTTACATATCCATTTATATTTTATTCCTTAAGGTAGTAGGCCTACATATAATAAAATGGTCTACATAGGTAAGTCACTCACCTGTCTGATCTGATTGCACTTAAGAACCTTCATCTTTGGTAAAAGAACCACCTCGGTAAATATGCATAAATCGTTGAAAATCTGATCGAAAAAGTCCAGGATTAATGATGCTTCATGATGCGATCTGTTTGTGAGCCAGCCCTGCCAAGTAAAATGAAATAGATCACACATCAATTTAAAATAGCCATCTGGGTAGCAGACAATCAGTTGCTTAGTACATGTATACCTATCAGTTCTCTGTTATTAAACCACAACATGTTCCAAATCCACTTTCATATATTATTATAAACCAGAACTGGGGCAATTCCTATTAGTAGGGTCTTAGGGAAAGTATCGTTATTTGCTTGACAAAAGCAAGAAAATTAGACCATATAATATTATGTACAATTTCACGGCGAATCCGATTTAATTATGTGTCCTTGACCTTGACATTCTAGGTCAAATGGTATTGAACGTAACATTTCTTTTCAAGACCACCACAGTTTTCGTAAGTATGTACGAATGTAAGTGTGTAATTATGTACGTATGCATGTACGTGTGCATGTATGTATATCCATGACTTTGAATTTCAAGGTCAAATGTTTGTTTTCTCAAAAACACCGCTGTTTTTGTATATATGAATGTGTGTGTACTGCTTAAGTATGTATGTGTGTATATATACATACACACATATATGCATGCATAAATGAAGGTATGAACGGAGCGCATACTGTAATTTTTGCAGTGGCCAGGACAAGCCTAGCGTGCGTATCGAGCTAACTGGCTGAGGCGATAATTACTTCCAGCTACGCGGGGTATTTGGCCTAGTGAAACCGCCCAGTGCCTTCAGCCAGTCACGCCTTCAGCCAATCACGACATGGCAGGATTAGGCTCCAGCCTTTGAATTGGATTAACGGTTAAGCCGCCACTTCTGCGTTGGGTAGCTGTGCGTCATGTCGTGTATTTCCTGATACTTCTAAATCCGCCCTCCTCCCCACTTTTCTGCCTATGCACGTTTAGTTAAAAAAAACTATTGTACACCGTTGGTAGAACAAGAAGTTGGAAAATGTTGCAACGCTTTCCCAAATTTCGGTTTGAACACAGGGGCATATCCCCAATTGTTGAATGTGTTGGGTTTTGGTGCGTCGACAGGCTTTTTGTTTTACAAAGGGTATATTTCTCCTTGTTTTATACAGGATAGGCGGAATGGCCCCACCTTTTTGTAATTGCATGTGTCAATTGGTGGTGGAATGTTTGTATTGTTTGCTTAGGTTTATATTCGTAGTGGTGTTATACCTCTATAGCGACAAATTATGTATGTAATATTGTCGTCATGTTGTAAGAATGTGTGCCTGAGAAACTTTGATGGGGCTGTACAAGGGTTCAGTTTCCCATCTGGGTTGCATGTTAGACATCACATTCCTACTATCTTTATGCCCAAAAGTGGCTGCATTAGAAGCAATCCACTTTCCAATAAAAAACGTCATCCTTTGGCCAATTTCAATTCTCAAACTACATCGGACTTGTGTTGGTTATTGCATAAATATATATGTATGTATGTATGTATGTATGTATGTATGTATGTATGTATGTATGTATGTATGTATGTGTATGTCTGTCTGTATATACGTATGTATGTATGCATGCAAGAACATCCCGACGAAGATGACAACAACATCCGTATCTACAGTGCGCACATTTACTGTCTGATCTCTTGCTGAATGAAGAGCATGCAGAGAGTGGTACATTACAGGCGTGTTCGTCTCCTCGTGGGAATATAACTCAACCATGACTGTTCCATGAGCAGCTACACTGTCATCATTTATCTCGCACACCACCTTGTTTTCTGACCACTGCTCCGTCTTGATTTCTTCTCCAAGAAATTTGAATGGCTCCTCCTATTTTGTGAATCCTACCAGAACTCTAGCCACGAAGAGGCAGACACGCGTGTGATGTAGTTCCTTGCCATGATGAACTCAGATGTAGTTTCACTTTCAGCGTTCCATGGCGCGGGGAAAACGTCGGTTTGGAAGGCTTGGTTTGAAGTTCCCGAGGTGACACAGGCATGTGCAACCATTGCGAGGTTGCCATTTGCAGAATTACACATCGCTAAAGTAACTGGACTTCGACATCACAATTTATAACAAGTCTAGAGCAGCAATAATAAGGCAATACGAGAAGAAGAAAAACTGCGCCTTCGATCGTCTGCCATCAACATAGGATGCAATGTTGAAACACGTATGCCCAGCACCCACCAGGCAAGCATGTTTTCCTTGGGTTGTATGGCTCGGCCGGATGTGACGTCCTCAAACGAACTTTGGGTGGAAGTTCGAGGATTGGAGGTGGTATTCTCCTTTATCAACACTTACTGAAGCTACCAAGGCATGCCGGGAGCTTATGTGGTGTCGATGCAAATGTAGAAGGCTTTGTGCAGCGAGTTGCACATACTTTAAAGGTGGCCGTACAAGGACCTTTACACGTATTCCCATGATAAGACGAGATATATTATTATAGTTAGTATGGACGATGAAATAATAAGGTAAAAACAATACTTATACATACTAGTTTACTAATATAGACACGCCCGCACGCATGCCTGAACACACGCACACACGCACGCACACTCATACACACACACGTAAGCAAGTTCGATGTATTTAGGATTCGTTTATGCCATTTCAACGATCTGCCCCGCCAGTCGTCGCCATTCGACGCGGCTAATGACTCGCATCATCCCGAGATCCCCGACATTGTGCAGCTCTATATATACATACATGTCTTAATACATACGTCCATACGTACCCAGCAATGGTATTGAAATAACTATATTTATTTCACGTTCAGTAATATTTGACCTTGACGCATAAGATAAATAACATACATACATACAAATATATAATGATTAATGAAGTACATACATAGAGTAGGGTGAGGCATAGCGCCCAGGGTAACACATATCGTCATAACGATTGGCTCTATTTAATACAATATACCAACAAATGTCTACAATATGTCGGTAACTATATTGAGTATATGTCGTGCAAATCTGACATGATTCGAATAATATGTTTTTGTAGTGTGATTAATTATGTGCATGCACCCGATTTGGGCGCTTTGCCCCGTAGGCGGGGCAAAGCGCACATGGGATGGGCGCTATGCCCCATGTGGAATTGCATGTATTTTTTTATCAGTAGGCTACAACATGATTATTTAATAACAAGAATACAGAACTTTCTTTAATGCACATACATGATGCAGCCTACAAACCAAATTAAACACGAACAAAGAACGATATCGCACCAAGGAAACTGAATGCAGTTCGCTGGTGGCTTCAGTGTAGCGACATGTGCTATGACGACGTGCTGTTGAATTTGTTCATCGAAATTAGTCTGATTCACAGATGTGGCAAATGTAGTATGGATCGCCTGCAGTGCACGCGGCGTGTGCCCAGTTCTTGCAGCTTAGACACTGAAGCCACACCTCTTTGGATTTGCTGTTGGCATAAGGCTCGCAGCAAACGACGCATTCTGTGTCTTCGTCGGTGTTCCTTTCTTGGTTTGACACCCCAGACGGACCAGTAATAGGCTCTTGTGCTGACTTGGGCAGCTTGATCTCGTTGATTTTCTTTACCACCAGCGAACGTTTTGGTTTCTCCATGTCGCGTTTCTTCTCAGCAATTAACTTGTATGGCGAAGAAGGTGGTTCTTCTCTCTACATGTTTACGCTTCTTGTTCGGTGATGGTGGCGAGCAGCTCATAATAATAGCACGAATGTCACCTTCAGATCCTGCAGGACTTGCAAGATGTTCGGCAGAAACTGCCGATGCAGATACACCAGTGGCGACATCTGGAGCGCTAGTTGCTTCAGTGGGGGCAACGTATCCGGTGACGACATGGGTGGCAGCGACATGCAGACTGGAGCTTCGAGAGCTGGTTGCTATGGAGTGGTGTGGTGCTGAGATTGCCGGGACAGTAGCTGGAGAAGTGGTGACTCGGGTGCCGGCAACCTCAGTGACGACCATATCCAGGGCTGTGACTTGAGGAGTATCGACAGGCTGAATGAACGGCAATTCAAGTACACTGAATTCTGCATTGAACTTGCTGTCGTTGAATGGCCATAAGCCGCACGTTGCAAATCCATTGACGGCAGACTGCACTGTAGCAGTAGAACTGTATGCTTGCTCAAACAATGGCATCACATCATACTGGGTGATGGCACGTCCCTTGTTGGATGTAAGCCAGTTGTCACATGAACGGCTGAACGCAGACTTCAGTGACTTAAAAAATGTCCGGTCGAGTGGTTGGAGCCGGTGTGTGCAATGTGGTGGACATGTCAGCAATATGACCCCATGTTCCCGGGCGAAGTCGATTGCCTCAAGCGTTTTGTGGCTTTCGTGTCCATCCAACATAAGTACGTGTGGGTGGCCTTTGGTGCAGCCGGCAATCGCGACGAAGTGTTTAAGCCACTTCATGAACAGAGCTGAGTCGATATAGCCTGAACCGCGATCATTCACTGCACTAATCGAACCAGTAGGGACACCGTTCATGGGGGCCTCCACCATTCTCTTGCGAGGAAACACAAACAGCGGATGAATGTAAGAACCGGCAGCGTTTATACAGCACGGCGCGGTAATGTTCTTTCCACGCTCACCGCTCGAAACCTTTCGCACCTGCCTTGTTCCAGTTTCGCATACGACCTTCCCCGCCTTCGCTACCGTCGTGAAGCCAGTTTCATCGCAGTTCCAAATGGCAGTAGCTCTGTGATCCCCTCCTTGCAGGATGTCTTTGTACAAAGCAAAAAACGCCATAACTGCATCGCGGTGAAACCTTCGACACGGGCCAGGCTAGTGGAAATTGGCGCACGAATCGATAACTCTTGGTGTCGCTTCATGAAACTTGACAGCCAGTCCTTTCCAGCTAGCCCACGCTCGTCATCAAAATTGTGCTGTATGCCCAATTTTGCGGCAACAGCGTAAGCCAAACAACGCCTGACATCAATAGTTGTCAACCCGTACATTCTCTTGGCCATCTCCTTTGCATAATCTACCAATTATGCTTCAAAGGCACTTGAGAATACGCAACGCTTGCTGCCCATAGCAACAACGCCAGGGAGCTGTACAACACCAGAGTAATGGCGCTTTAGTGTGCGCCTTGGTATTCCATAATCTGCCCCTGCACCTCTTATACTCTGTCCTTCGTGGACAGCCGCTACAGCTAACGCCAGTCGATCAGACCCATACGACCCCTGTGTAGACTTTCTTTTGTACGTTCGAACCATGCTGTTTCTCAATCTGAAACGAACATGCTGTAACTGCGAGAGTTTGTGTTTAGCGTGCACACACACAAACACACATTATTGTAAATAATTGTGTGTGTGTTTGTGTGTGTGCGCGTGCTAAACACAAACTCTCTCTATATATATACATATATATTCACAATGCTACTTTTATATCGATAATTGCAGATGGGGCATAGCGCGCAGGCATGGGCGCTTTGTCCCAATTCACAGATGGCGCTATGCCCCACTGGCGACTATGCTGAGAACGTTTGAGTCATGACATTTTCTTTTATCGCTCACCGTAACTGAAGGCATGAAAATGCAGGTTGTATAACAGCTTAGAAAACTATTCCAAACGTTTCAAAATTCGTAACCATTTAGGGGCAATTTATTGATTAATATGGAAGCGATCTTATAACAAATCATAAAGAAACAGTAAATCGGTTGTACTTACATCGTGTTCGATTCTGTAGAGTCATAACACGTTGATGTGTCGTCAGGACTCAATAATTAATCATTTGATCGCTATGTGGAGACATAAAATGCAATATTCGCCAAGATAGTGGCATGGGCGCTATGCCCCAACATGAGCGCTTTGCCCCACCTTACTCTATATTCATATATACAAAAACAGAATAATATTTGACCTTGAAATTCAATGTTATGGACATACATACATACATGTAAAAAGTTCACTAACATTTGACCTTGATTGTCTAGGTCAAGGACACAAAATCAGACGTGGAGCCACCCCTAATCGGATTTGTCGTGAAATTGTACATATATGTTCCAATTTTCATGCTTTTGTCCGCCAAGTACCATTCGGCCAAGAATTGGCCTTAACAAACCAGACTATATTCCGGATTCGGAAACAAAGGCTGCTACCGACTCCAATACCGGAATTAGTGTAATTGGAATCAGTTTGGGTGGAATCGGAATCAGCAATGTTTTGATTCCACAACCACTTTTCTATTTTGGTGCTTCAAAAGTATAGTGAAAATACATAATGTACCCGCTAAGTAAAGTAATATAAGGAGAAAAAACAGGAAATCTTCACTACTATGTACTGTAACGCCCAAGTGTTTTGTAACTCCTAATTGTACTTGCCAAAATAACAAGTACATTTAAGCACATTAAACATTCGTCGCATTATAATTAATCATATGTTTACTGGGTCTGGTTTTACTTTAAGCAAACGCAGGTTGTTAACGTTGCATTCCGAGATAGACTACCACTTTAACGTTTATTAAGAAATAGTATAAACAATATTTATTTATTTGATAATAATTGCTATCATATACCGTATTCGTTCTTTTTTTTGGCGTACATGCCATAATTAGCGTACACCCACTTTTTGAGCATGGTCTAATGTCGGTCTGCGACAGGATCCATCATTTATTGTAATTCCCTGTCAACCATTGACACTATGAGAAAGTTCCACCTGCATCCACACTCCACAAACGTTCCATTATCCCTTTGACCAAAAATCACCATCATGTGGATGAATAAATCACTTCCAGTTAACTTCAGTTACGTTGACGTGTGTCGTCCCGGCTGAACTAAACTTGAATATATCATGCAAAGGATGGCATGGCCTGCTCTATGTCTATGACTTTGTCCGTGTCTTAGAACCACTGTCATACAGATCGTTTTTCTACTGCTGTCCTCTGCTAACGTATCTCTCCAATGAAGTACTTTTAAATACATGGTAAATATAAATAATTGACAAAAATGTCTCCTAATTCAGAGTGACACGCGTGTCAGTGGCACCATATTTGTTTTAAAAACGGAAATAAACGATCTAGTGGCGCTACAATGCGGAGTACAATAGAGACACTAAAAATACACAATTGACACCATGTGGCGCCACCATTTTGTCATTTTCACACTGAGAAACATTTTGTTGTAACCTTAAGAATATTTCATAAGCGTGCTGTACGCTAAAAAGAATGAATACGGTAAGTCACTTTATAATTCCATATGTTATTCGGTAAATTATGCAACAAAATAAAGAAGTTAGTTAATCTTATTTGTGAACTGCCACAGCAAAGTGGGTATTATGTCGCAAAAATGAATTTGAGTTTTGTACCTTTTTGAATTTCACAGATAATTAGCTTTAAAATGACACCCCATTTGCTGAAATAACTTCGATGGTTTTTGAGGTATTACAAAACATTAAACACACTTTCAAGCAGCAATCTTTTTGAGAATCGAGGTCACTTTAACAGATACCGTCTATTATGTCTTAATCTATGCGTTCGTAAATGAATGTATGTTATTAGTTTTGGATTGTTTGCCAAGGAATATAAACTGGACATTGAAAGATAAGATTATAAGATATGCATTTTTGCCAAAAACACAAAATTTATGGAACATGACGGCTCGTATCCAAAATAGACTCGTGCGACTTAATCCCGGTTTCGTTTGTGGCGATTTACATTTATTCTCCCTCTCCCTCTCCCTCTCCCTCTCCCTCTCCCTCTCCCTCTCCCTCTCCCTCTCCCTCTCCCTCTCCCTCTCTAATACATACAATTACATAATGATAAAATACATGCCAGTTTGCTTTAATAAATATCGTAGTTAACGTGCCTGGAGAATGGGTCGCCAATCGAGGGCTGACGAACTCATGAAGACCATACCATTCCTCGACACAGTCGCTGGGGAAGCATTGTCAATGTTGTGTACCTCAAAGAGGATCTTACAATTTGCAGCCATGGGGATTCGGTCTCCATTAGCCAGTGTTAATGTCTTGTTGTCGTCTAACACAGAGTTCAAGTTCTCAATCCAAATGGCATCCACTGGGCCATCGAGAATCAGCCAGATGTGATCCCCTGCCGTCACAACATTATTTAGTATAAAGTGTTCTTCTTTGGCTTAATCATCACGGCCACAATGTGTAGCGTAATGTATGGTCAATGAAGGAATAATTATGATATGATATGTTATACAAGAGAAAGAATAATACGAACAGGTAAACATTTGGTGTACACAGTTAATGTACAACATATCTACTGAAAAAAAACTAATCATACATCAATTACGACAATTATCCCACAAACATATAAATAAAGGTACAACAGCAACACATTCTACTGTAAAGGTGTGATTTGATATCATCTTATTTACTTGTAGCTCAAGAAAACATTCATATCTGCAGCTGCAGAGAATGCAGTGAAACGTTAGATGCCCATAATATATTATGTAACAATGTCAGTGTTATTCAGTGTATAATACATGCTACCCAGAAGGGTCATCTTCACACGTGATTGTAAACAGCACAATGATCTGGGGAAACATGTTACAAACACTATGAGGTATGGCAGGGCTCTCAACCTGCGATCTCCCACTTGTTTTTGGGGCAGTATCCAACCATTTTTATCTCCCACCTCCCATCAATGTCAATTCCCTGGTCCCAATTGTTTGTGAGGCCAACCCACCACCCATGAACATTTAGTAACAACTTCCTATTCTTTGCCACATCTGCTCTTTAACTATGTGAACTGGTTGAGAACAATGGTCTTTCAGATGGAAGGTAAACCGTTTATATACATATTTATATATCCACATACATATTGAATACTTCGCTGAACACTAGATAACATAGCAATCATGCAATTTAAGTTATTAACACATGCTTCTGGATGCATCCTAGCTATCATGGTACACCACTATTCAGCATACCTTTCTTTACTTTAAGCGTTCTCCTCCAGAGAGTAGAAAATATACCATCTGTCCAATCATTTGTTGCTACGTCAAGACGACCAAACATTTGCGGTGCTGTTATGGCTTTCGGATTCATTCTGACTTCCCTGTGTGGCATTCCCATCTCTGTGAGCGATTTCATCAATACATTGATGCAGCATGACTTGCCAGCACCACTTGGTCCAAGAGCCATCATGCCGTGTCGAACGAGCTGTGTCTCATACAACTACAATGCAAATTATTTGAATAATTTGCTATCAAAGTTTTTATTATTTGTTTGTATTTTCTTTAAATAAAATCAGAAGTTGACTAATTTTATTTGGTTCAAGAATGGTAGTAGATAGTTATCCTGTTGGTTATGTAACAGTGCAGTCATATATATGCACAGGAGTACCAAATGATGTACATTGTACACGAAAGACGTTCACAGTATTTCTTTTCTGGTGTCTGCATGCATGTATTATGGTGTCTGCTATGTATTACATCACGCAAAAAAAAATTATATAAAATAATTGGTCAATACCTGCACAACTTTGAGATTCCACGAGGGATGATTGATTAGCTGCAATGATTGCACCGCATTTTCAATGGTTATTTGTAGGCGTTCATATGAACCACTTTCTAGTTGAATTGCAGGAAACAAGTCCGCTATCAGACTCAAGAACAGTGGCTCATCTTCATCAACCTGTACGTACAATACAGTGTCGATTTCAACTAAGATAAACAATTACACATTTACGCATAACACAATACTGCAAAACTTTATTTTTAGTTACTAATTGTTAACGATGACATACCAGTTTAGAAATATTCATGTCTCTCAAAATCCTCATGACAATAGTATTTTCTGTTTCGCCAATTCTTGCACGTTTCTCAGAGCCCAGTGATCTCAAAACTGATAATATGTTTCTTAGACCAAAGTCGTAGTGCACCTAATGAAGACAAACATTGCAACTGAAAGAAGTCGTAAACGGCAACAATTAAGAAAGGTGACACACTGCCACGAGAAACAACGATCAACATCCAAATAGGCAATTACGTCAGCATATCATCTCAGTGCACTAAACAGTTATGTTATTATATAGCACAGTTTCCAGTCCTCAAGATCGACTGCTTAAAATGCTTTACATTTTTACTCCCTGGCAGACCTGTTCAATCGAACACCATTACGACTTCTCTGGGAAGCACCCAACCCTGCTACAATTAATGCACGAAGACTATTTGTACACAAATATCCACCACTGTAGTTAGGTACTCAGTTATACAGGTGAGTGAACTGAAACACAGAGTGAACAAACTTGCCCAATGTTAGATAATGTAGCACAGGAATCGAACCCGAGTTCTCTCGGTCGAGAGTCGGAAGTGGTAGACACTGCACCACTGCTCTCTATACGATGTCAGAAACGGGAACACCATAGCAAATCACACCAAAAAAGACGTTTATGCTAATCAGCATACACATTTGGCACCATCAATATGTAAATTACTACTTAAATACTCCACTGCGCCTATCAGTGGCACTGCAAACTGAACTGACGAAACACTATGTCAACAACTGAAATCAATGAAATAAAATGAGGTGCCCTTTCTGAACTATATATTATGTGTGGATAGGCTATTATATTCACAACAAGTTTGCATGGCGTACCTGCTTAGACAATTGTTCTTCACACAGTTTGTATAGCACAAAGAACTTCTGTGATAGAAGAACGTTGTCAACAAAACCACAACTGGCCAACTTCACTCGTATAATGATCTGAAAAGGTATGTCATACAATGGATTTACAAGACATTGGAACAAGCCCATTTGCAGTGTATTATGCTTATGAAGATCATATGCCACTTCCATGATCATAACCATACCATGATGGTAAACAAACATATCATCTTATAAAAGTACAATAAAAACATTTATTTATGAAAAAAAGTTTTATTTCCAACAAAAAACAGTAAGTACAAAAGTTGTGTAAGAGCAAATGTCGTTGAACAAATACTCGTTTTTTTTTATAACAATAATTTTTTTTCTCACCATTAAGAATAAATAAGAAATGTAATGGAAAAATAACATTTGTATTAACAATTTTATTATTTGTTAAAACAGAAATGTTTCATTGCATAATAAGCTGACCAAAATCCGCTCTTACATCAAATCAAATTAATTAACTACCATGTTAATGTTGTTGTTTGTTTAGTAACAGCATTGGCTATCACTGCTATGTTGACTAACGACATAATAATGCTTGAAAGTATAAATAGGAATACCTGTCTGTCTGGAACCATCATGGCCACTGTTCTGAATTGCACCTTCAAATTCTCTGGCAATTCTTGACGACCGGCATAACCAGGGTTCTGCAATGCAAAATATATGCTAAATAGAAGCAGGTGTCAACAAATATCAGTATATGTAATCGTATACGGTTTTGCACTAACCAAACTTACTAATGTATTGACCCATGTACATAATTACTTTGACAAATATGCATAATCTCATTAAACAATCACATTCAAGCTTGGTGTCTTAGATTAAAGTTCAGAATTACAATCTTGTGTATTATTCGATTATATTCATTGAAGGATTGTATAACGTGAAAAGAAGGGTGTGCAAGTCGAGTATTCTGACTAATAGGAGTTGTGATTAAATAATCCAACACATGTTCACTACTCTACAATACTCTACTGTTAAATGTTATACCAACCAGCATATTTGTGTTCTGTTAAAGTGTCAATAGGTGGTAGGATACATTTAACTAATTTTCAATTTAATATTATGGAAATATGGTAAAAATGATATAACATTTACATAATCGACTTACCATTGTGAGAAAGAGTCCAAATTCAGGATTAAGGGTGACATGATCCCCGTCTGAGAATATGAAGTCCTTCTTTCTCTCCTTCTTGGCTGTTAGAATGATGTAGATTTGCTGGGCTGCCACAGACAGCACAGGCAGCTCAATTCGGTTGAATTCATCAAAGCAGCCCCAAGAACCAGACTCAGCTAGTCCTATACGCAATGTGAAAAAGGTAACCTAGTTATCAGAGTAGGAATGTTAACAGCAGTCTTCATACATTGGATGGATTTGTTTGGTGAATGATTTAATAACAACAATACAACAAACCTCAGTTCATCCCTCTTCCCCTGCCTTTCGGGCATAAGGCAATTACTGGTTATGTGAATTATTGATCATACTGAATTTAGTTGATAATAATAATAAATGACTTTTTTAGCGCCAGTATCCTCGGAAAATCCGAGTTACTGGCGCAAACAACCAAAGGATTAAGCATTCTAATAATGATATACACAGACAAAAGTCGTCAACAGTTAAATGGAATTAATAAGAAGCTAGAGACTATGCAATAGTATGAAGCGAAATTAAATTATAGTTCCTACTGACTGATGTTTTGTTAAATGTAACAACATGAACATACTCGATCACACCTTCGTAATTTACTCACCTTTGAAAATCCTGCCAAGTCCTCTGAAGTCCATCTGGTCTGAGCAGTTGAAGACAACAACATATTTGCCAAGAGCCTTGCCCATGTCTTTGACAGTTTCTGTCTTGCCAGTTCCAGCTGGTCCTGCAGGAGCTCCTCCCATCGACATGCCCAACGCTTGAGCTAGTGTGATGTAGCACCTGCAATCACCATTTGTATATTTCAATTTGCAATATTTTTTAGATAGACTCAGAAATAACATTTTGCTAAGCAGAAGTATCTCAATCATAATGAAAGCCAGACGATGTGTAACCCATATACTGCCTATAGCAACCTATGGCGCAGAAACCTGGACACTAAGATCATAAGAGATACAAGTTTCTGAAATACGTTGCCTGCAGTCTATCAGATATGTTACCAGGGCAGACAGAATAAGAAATAACCAGGTCAGAGAGGATACACTCACACCTTCACAGATATAATAAAACATGGAGACTCCGGTGATTTGGACACGTTTGTCGTTAGCCAAATGAAAACCTTATATAATAGCTTTCAAGGAAGACTTAAAGGACAATGAAAATTAAGGAAGCCACGGAAAAGGTGGGGTGATCCAATATGACGACACTGTACTCCCGCTGTTAATAGCAGAGTTGTCTGCTATAGACAGGACGAAATGCATGGGCGTGACAAACAGGAGGATAACGAGAGTAAAACTGGCCTAGGCATTAAAATAAAGTAAGTCATATCTTTAGTAAAAATATGCTCAACTAACAACTTCACTAGTGAGGAAATAGCATCGTGCAATCAATTAAAAACTTTATGAATTTACCAAGTGCCATGATGGTTCTCTCATTATCAAAATGCATTCATATTGTATGAACGTTCAAACTCTCTGTTCTCTATGTTTTCATGATTATTTAATTATAATAATTCAGATTTGTTGTTACTGTTCTTAGATTAGCAAAAAATTTAAGTTAGCCCTATTTGTTTATCATTCCATGCAAACAGTGCCAACTCACCTGTCAGTCAAAGGTGTGATCACCAATCTGTCAGTACATCCAAGAAATTCATTCTGGTAAATGAAGTTCACATCAGTAATTTGGACAAGGCACTGATCGATATCATCCTTGAAGTAGAATCGGCTTTGTTTCAGCCATTCAAAGTCGTTCATGTTCTTAATGTGCATTCGTACCTGTTACAAGCATAGTTATGTTGGTATTAAGTTGTCTTCTGGTTTAAAATGTAACACATTTGTAAGGTCGGGAATTAAAAATAGCAAACCGGTACAATAGGTTGAGCACTGATTATTTCTGGTATCGAATAATCCCTTCTATAGCGTCACATCCAGATCATGCAGATGAACTGTTAACGTGTGCTGTATTCAAACTTACCAGATCGTCAAATATGTCTCTCTGGTGCACATGAATGGTGATCAGTGTCTCGTATTTGATTCGCTCAAACTTGCCCAGATCACGAGTAGTCTGGTCAATGAGCGTATTGAGCATGTCCAGAAATCGTTGGTTAGTTTGTTGCATCGCCTTCTTGTCGTATCTAGCCTGGGCAAGGGCTTCTTCAGATTCTTTTGTCCACAACATCTGTATTCCTAAGAGACCGACCTGGCAGAAGACAGAGATACACTAGTTCCAAGATCACTTGTGTTCTCTTATTTAAAATAATATGATTATAACTGCTCAAATACAAACAAACGCTTTGGTATATCCATGGGTAAATAACATGGCACAGACCAGAACGGTTATTTCAAAGTTGTCTTTATCCAAAGTGTAGAGTGGATCTTACTGAGCAAAGCTGTCCACGTTTTCTTGGTAACAAACAAAATGACCGACACCTTGACGAACTATTCGCAAATAGTAATCATAATTCGCTATTGAACAAAGGTGGCATTGTATATCTTGCAAAATCATGTTTTACAGTAATGTTTTAGTAACTTCCCTAATCAACTACTCACATTTGGCAACAAATACATATGTTATTTTCAAACGTTTGATGATTAAATAAGGTTTTCTACAACTTGCGCAGTGAAGAATAAACATTCAAAATCATATTTGGCTGGCATAATTACTTCTGGAGATATTCTTTTTCCAATTTCAAAATCTTTAACTAAGATTGTAATTGTTTGAAATGTAAGCTTCATTGTAAATGTAAACGTACAGATGCATCGAAATATGGTAGAAACAACAATACACAATTTAACCCACCTCATGTGACCTTTGAAGTATATATTTCAAACACTACCGAATCGTTATAGTGGATTTTTTTGGTTAATGGCACATTATAATCTAAATTGAAAAAACGTAAGCGTATTTCCAATATGAATGGAGTAGATACAGACCTGTGCAATGTAGTCGTTGAAAAAGGCGAGTAACTCAAAGGCCTGGTCGTTTATCATTTGGTATGCTTCTTTGATGACTGCATGCAGCGATTTTTGTTGCATTAATAATAAATCGCCAAGCCACACCTCAACATTGCCTCGTGCTATCACTGGCTTCTCTAGCTGGAAAAGGAACCAAACAAATATAATTGTATGGACAGCAAATACTTTTTTGGGCAGTTTCATGGCCATATGTCGTGATGAATTTGACTGGTAACGCCACCACGCAGGTAACACAACAATAATTAAATTATAATAACAATTATAATAACAAAAATACAATAATAAAAATTGTTAACTCAAGATAATTTAAAATATCCAGAAAACCAATATTATCAATCGTGAAAAACGGCACTTTGTTAAATTATATACGTACAGGAACTACTTCGCCTTCCCGTGAAATGCATGACATTATCCTGTCATAATCCTTCTCGTGAAACTCCACACAGGCGACATTCTCAAAGATTCCCAACAGGTGTGCCTGTAATGACCACAAAACTGAATAATATTATATAATTAAAACCAAGTATTATCCCCCTCTATTATGAGGGGGGTTGGTTTATTATAAGTATTAATAATTTTACAAATTGTTATTTTAAACGTAAATAAAAAAGACATAGTACGCATAGTGATATAATAACTGGCAAATAACTAAAGCATACATATTTTTTTGTAAAATTATCAATTTCACACACAAATTTATGGGCTGCTACATATATATTGTTAGTATCCAGGGATTCATAATTTAAGCCTGAAAGACAAGAACATAGTAATCATACTAGATGTTTATTTTATTACTTACCACTGTTACACTAGAAATGTAAAACATTGAATAAATAACTACTTTTGAGAATAAGGAATTGCAACATTCAAAACAAGGCCAGTGAAATAATACGGTATATCGTATTGGATTCTATTAAACTGCTATACGCTTTATTAATACATAAGAAAAGTCCAAATAAAAACTGTGTTTAAAAGAAAAAAAAATTCTAAACAATTTTCAAACTTTTAATCATGGATTATATTTAACCCAAACAGTATAACCTTGATATGATCAAAAATAGATAAGCGAGCAAAAAATGAACAACTGTCAAACTCGTTCCAAAAACGCCTTTTGAACGACTGCTAGTACCATTTCGATTCGTCGGTAACAACATTGATGTCGTTTGAAAGTTTAAGCTTTCTGCTATTCAAACATATAAATGGTTTCCTGATAATCATTCTTAAAATTAACTAAAAACGGACATACAACCGGGCACGTTCCGGTGTCTAAGACACTGCGAACGATGTTGTTTCGTCGTCACAGTTCACCAATCTACCGATTAAGGCACCACTGTCTGATTTCATGGTATAAGCTCCACCCACTTTCAAACGGCTGCTAAAATGACATATGCGAAGTAAGCGTGACGTCACAATCACGTATATCAACCAACCAACGCAACGAATTTAGACCCGTTGGGAGGCGTACGTTATTGTGACGTCACGCCGACGTAGAAATATATCGGTTTCGCTGCGATCAAAGCACATCAATTTCGCCTCGGTTTAAAAGTGGGTGGAGCTTATAACATGAAATCAAGAAATGGTGAAGTGTGCATGTCTGAACCTGTGCAAATGAGGAAAACAGCGCCGCAATCGAAAGATTAGTGTACTGAGTACCCGCCACCAACATCGTTCGGAACCGTACAGAACACTGAAAACGGCGTGATTGTAGGTCCTTTTATTGGTGTTCTTTAAACGGTTACCGGGAAATCTAGATGACGCTAGAATAACAAATGTGCATCCTTTCAAATTACACCAAGATCGTCAGAACAGAATGACCGTTAGGGTGCTAGTGACCGTAGAATGTCCATGTTTTGGTCGTGTTCTGAGTTGTTCATTTTTCGCTCGCTTATATATTTTTGATATGATACAATTAAAAATGCTCCAACATCATTACCTGAATAGTATGCGAATCGCTGGCTTGACCTAGAATTTCAAGTAATGCTGGATCAGAGACAAAGAAGAACCTTGGGAAGATAAGTCGTTTCCCTTCCAGGTACCTGAACATATGAAATATATTCGTTACATGTATGTAGATCCATGCACAGTTGAGAGACAGACAGAACGAGTAGCATGATGACTCTCAACACTGTTTATCCCTCATTACTTGGCTCATCACACAGTGTCAATCCTGTCTTGTTACTTCTTGTATGCTGTCTCATTACTTAGGAATATGAAAGAACCACATAGAACGACATGCACCCTGGTACTGACCACTCTCGGTGCAATTATAGAAATGTCAACTTGGCAATAATGTTCTGAAAAGGCTCACTTGTTGAATTTTACCTCATAAGACTACCAGATTTTAGCATCCTTGTTGCATTATACAAACTAGTAAATCACTAGAACGTTTCCGAGCGTTGAAACACCTAGAACTAAAAGAACAGTGAACTTTATGTGGAGCGCAGTAGCGCAGCGGTAAGAGCTCCGGACTCTCGACTGAGAGAAAACGGGTTCGAATTCGGTGCGGAGGTGTCGAACCTTGGGCAAGATCGTTTACTCTACATTGCTTCAGTTCACTCAGCTGTATGAACGAGTACCTGGCTATAGACAGTTGTGGATATTTGTTTACGAATAGTCTTTGCGCATTAATTGCAGCGTGGCTGAATGCTTTTCGGAGAAGTCGAGTTGGTGTTCGATTGAACAGGTCTGCCAGGGAGTAAAGTGCTTTGAGAAGTCCTAAGGACTGTATACTGCGCTATATAAGAAATTACCTTAATAATTTGTTTAAAACAGAACTAACCCGGTCAGTGATTTCTGGCACATTTCGAGTTGTTCCAACAGATGAGGCAACAATTGTCCCAGAGTCTCATCTCCTACACAGCATTCCACCACATTTGGTGTCTCATGTGCCTTGCTCATAATTCGCACCCAGGTCTTGTCAATGTTACCGAATCTCTTCGCTTCCTACAATATATAAAGGTAGCCAATGAAAAACAACATCACAAAATTTTTGTCATTTGCCAGACGCAGTTAAAAAATACTAAGTGAAATGAACCTCTAAAAATCGTGCCCTGCTATTCAGATAATTTTAAACCCTCTCCTTCACCCTTTTTTGATAGCAATTTTTTGTACATTTTCTGCACAGTTTGTTGCAACACCTAGCGACCCTTGGTGACGTCATCAAAGTAAGGGAAGCTTGGATTTAGCTTCGCGCGGATCTATGCGGCTTGGTGTATCAGGACGTACCTGAAATTGCAATTGCGGAACTTAATATTTTATATCACCGTAAAGGTAATAATGTTACATACAAATGTGTCGCTGGATGTATACAGGAGTCATTGCCGTTTGAACATTGCGAATGATTAAACTTGCAATGAAATTTAATATTGTTTATATCACAGAATTTGTTTTCAGTTTTTTTGTTATTGCCGTTGCCAATACTTTTTCCTGCAATGTATAGTTGGCCGCGGATGTAATGCAAGGTTGTGCTTTCGTGATGTTCAAATGGCAATAATTAAAAAAATAACATAATTCATGTGTACATTCAGCGACAAACTTGTAGATAAACAGTGTATTCCGTAATGTTTTGAGTAGCAGGTTTTAACAATTCAGTAGGGAGCTACTCAATCTGGGCGGTGTGGATGAATGCGGCGGCGAAGCCGCTGTAGGCGCGCGAACACGAGGGGCGTCCGGGGGCACGTTCCCCCGGAATTTTTTTAAATAAAATGATGCTATTTGGTGGCTTCTGGTGAATTCTAATCATTTAATTTCATTCAGTAGACAAAAATAATAATGTAATAGATAAAACACACATTAAAATCACATTTAAATTTTACATATCCCTCCACCACAAATGTGATCATCTACTCGACCACATTTTATACAACCAACACCAAGGTACACACATTTGTAAAACACTTACTATGTTTATTCCAGTGTTACTGAATTGATGACCTTTATTGGTTATGAAATTTGAAAGTAAAACTCATGAAAACAATGAACAACAAAACCTATTGAGTGACCATTGTTCTCAAAAACTCTGTTTTAAAGACCTCAAATAATTGTTAAAGACAATAGGGAAATTGTCTGAAACATCCAGACATCTAGTCAGAAGTAGAAAATATTGAACATCGCTATAGCTCACACTTTGTGGGTTTTTTACATTTGGGTGAGGAATTTTAAAGTCCAGCCCTGAAAAAAAATATACAGAACTTCACCAGCATATTTTGTTTTCTTTCTTTAATTATTATTATTATTACTAGCATTTCTATAGCGCCATATCTCCGGGACCAGCCCGTTCATAGGCGCGTACACACATATTTATAAGACGCACATGGAAACAAATGTAAAAATATATATGTATAAAGATGCCGGAAAATGTAATCATTATTAAGATTTACAAGATTGTATATATATAATGTGACCAACATACATGACATATTTGCACAAATATTAATATAATTAAGAAAGAGAATATACATTATGATATATAAAATTGTATTAAAAGATAAATAATAATAAATTAATTAGAATACATTATATAATATAAATAAATTAATTGATTAAATACTTATTCATAAAAAGGTGTCCTACAGCATAGTTCCTCAGTCGATGTACGCCTGCTTAAATATATACGTTTTAAGGCAAGTTTTGAATTTATCCAGTCTCTATTTGACGAACGTTTATTGGTAGAGCGTTCCAGAGCGTAGGTCCAGACACGGAGAAAGCTCGTCTGTCGTAGCCCTCTAAGTTGTAGCGCGGGACTACAAGCAGATATAGATAAGCAGATCGGAGGTTGCGGGTGGGCATATACGTTATTATGAGATCTTGGATATACGCTAGAGCAAGACCATGTAAAGCCGTGAAAACAAGGACCAGCAGTTTGTACTGGATACGCCAGCGAACTGGAAGCCAATGCAGTTCGACCAGCACAGGTGTTATGTGCTGGTGCTTTCGGTGTCTTGAAATTAGTCTTGCTGCCGAGTTCTGTACCATCTGCAATTCGTTCATAAGTGTCTCTGTGATGCCGTACAGGACCACGTTACTGTAGTCCAGCCGCGATGTCACCAGGGCGTGGACTAGTGTCATACATGCATCAGTAGTAAGACAATGTCTTATTTGTGAAATTGCCTAGAGATGGTAGTACGCTGATTTGGACATCTGTGACACGTGTGACGACATTGTTAGTCCAGAGTCGATTGTAATCCCTATGTTGCGGATGGTCGGTGACGGAAAAATATTACATCCGCATACACTAACACACGAAACGTCATGCAGGTGTTTACGATTTGGTGCCGAGATGATAATAACCTCGGTCTTGTTTTCGTTCAGCAGTAGATTGTGGTCTGACATCCACTGCTTCGCTTCTTCGATGCATCGCTCGATGCGGTCAACCGCAACAGCGGCTTCTTCATCCCGCGTTCCACTCAAGTCAACATATAATCATCTGCATAAAAATGGTATTGCAGCTTGTGCCTTCTAAAGATAGCACCCAATGGCAGAGTGTATATGGAGAAGTGAATTGGGCCCAGCACAGACCCCTGTGGGATGCCAGATTCGAGCAATGTTCTATTTGAGTTGTGGCCACTAATGCACACTGACCGAGTCCGGTTCGACAGGTATGACTCCAGCCATTTCAGTGCGATGCCTTCAATGCCTATGCTGCGCAGCTGGTTAATTAATATCGAGTGGTCAACAGTATCAAACGCCGCACTCACATCGAGCAGCACTGCCAGCACACCTTTCCTTTTGTCAAGGGAATGGAGATGGTCATTCTGAATGCGCACCAGTGCTGTCTCAGTGCTGTGATGTTGTCTGTACGCACTTTGGAAAATGTCCATCAAATTGTTGTCGTCTAGATGCTGGCGAAGTTGGAATGCTACGTGGCGCTCCAGTAACTTTGAAACAAATGACAAGTTTGATATAGACCGGTAGTTGTTCATCGAGTCTGAATCAAGGTTTGGTTTCTTTAATAGTGGTGTGATCACAGCATGTTTGAAGTTGGCCGGCACGGACTCCGACTCGAGCGACATGTTGATGATTGTAGCTAATGTCGGCGCAAGAATGTCAATGTTGGTTTTCACGAGTGAGGTAGGAAGTGGGTCGAGCGCGCTTGATTTTGTTGGACACTTGACACGCAAGACTGTTCACAATGCACGTACTCAGCGTTGACGGTTTGCAGGTGTCTACTCGCTAACTGGCTTCGAATGTCTAACACTTTGGGTGTGAAGTGCACGAGAAAGTCAACTGCCAGTTGTGCTATACCAGATACAAGACTGGGCTGTTTTGGACTAGTGTTTCTCTTCATCAAGTCATCCATGATCCTGAACAATGCTTTAATAAGATAATTCGCCCTTCCCCCCCCCTTTCCCCATACCCCCCACCTTCCTCCCCATCCCATTTATTTTTTATACACAGATAGGTGGTGAAACTGGATCACAAGCAGACCTGCCAACCTGATATCACTTGTCTCAGTAACAAATCTGGAATTTGTCAGTAACAAATGATGATCTGTCAGTAACGTTTTGCGGCATATCAAGTGACATCTAAGCTAATATCTTGCTTTGCGTGGGAGCTAGCAAAATTAGTATTGATAAAGTTTATAGTAATATGGAGATGATACGTATGTTTGGATAACGTGGCCCTTATATTACAGTGGACATGAGGAGAATTTGTAGCGAAATGCCGAATTTGGTGACTATGTGGCCGTTTTCGTGGATATTTGGGGATGCGGGCCGCGTGCGGGCCTACGCAAAGACAGGTTAAATTTAGTGCCGATCGTAGCGAATTTCAGTATTGCCTATACTATTATTGGTAATAATTTAAATTTCCAATGAATGTTTACGTGTGTGTAATACCTTTCGGTTGTGTGCGTGGCCTTTTGCCCCACATGTCTACGAGTGATTTTTGCGTTTTACGTTTCATCCTTCTCAGCGGACAAACAGCGTACGTGCTCTGGCGGATATTTTACGCCTCGGTAAACACAGGGTGCGCGCTCTGGCGGATAATTGTACACCTAGCGGATTCGTGTGGAATTAGCAGTAGGTAGCACGGTGCGCTAAATATCGAATAAATTAAGGAATTCCTTCGTCAATTAATGTAGACTTATTTTTTAGGGCCCGTCAACTGAATTTGTGTGCGCCAGATGTCAAATTGAGCCAATTAAGGAATTCCCTCGTCAATTAATGTATACTTATTTTTTAGGGCGCGTCAACTGAATTTGTGTGCGCCAGATGTCAAATTGAGCCATTCTTTCTCCTCAAAAACGTGAGAAAATAATTATATGGGGTTGATTCAGTAGCCGGCGGTCTGATTAGCTGTTGTCGGCGATCCCGCCGGCCGCCGGGGCTTCGGGAACACTCTGGATATAATGTTTATCTTTATGATGATATCCGTGACTGCTATTTTAGATAAAGCCTAAAACACCAACTCGCACCGTCGCGCGTCATGCCAAAGATAGGGCCCGCTCAGCGGCCCTTACTCCTGTGACGTCGGCAACATCCCATGATCTGGTGGTTTGTGACACTCGAATGACCATGTTTGAGCGGGCTTAGTGACATGTGTTCGTAATCAATAGACTTCATATTTGACACTTTTATTTACAATAACATTACGTTTACGTATACGAAGTTTCAAGGAAATTTAATTTCACTTAATCTTTAAGAATTTGTAATAGTCATGTAATCGGGAGAATATGAGACAACCAGGTTACACAACGAAACGCATTACATACAATTACAATACATAACAGTATACACACATACAACATTAGTACACATAACATACAATTATCGTACATATAACATAGATTAACGTATTTCGGTCCTACCACAGTGGACATAACAGCAGAAGTATATCCAGATTAAAATAGAAGAGCATTTATTGAAGACACAATACATCACTCCAGTTTAAACATCCACCATAAGAACAAAGGACATCCATATCCGTGTTTCACTTGCGTAATTACTTCGGCACTAAGGCGTAGTCTCGAAAGTAAAAAATGTGCCGAAAAATGTATAGCGTTTCGTACTGTTTGAAACCACCACTCAACCCATCAATATGTGATGTAGGACTTGCGATTTTGTGCGATCCAAACTGGCTTCCAAAACCACAAACAATGGCCCACGTATTCAACTGCCGTGATAATGTTGCCATTACATTATTACCATCACGCTGCCAGGTTCTGATATCCACAGTAACGTAAACGTATTATGTCTGACATGTGGTGCCACTGATATTAATTTATTTCCACCCGAGATACGTGACCAACCCACCACATATACATATTGCTAATCGGTTTTTGGGACTTCACAAATTGATGCTATCACAAAACCTACCTGTGGCAGTTGTTTTGCAATATCACCACCAACAAAGACCGCCTCCAGATAAACCCACAGATTCTGCACAATCATCCAGTTCTCAATGATGTCAGATGTGTTAGACAAATTGGACACCCACTCTTGAATCGTTTTCTTGAATGGTGCATTATACCTGAAGTTAAAACGTCCATTACAATTTTACTCTTGTACGTTTATTAACAATCATATTTTAAATATCCAAATTAGGAAAAACATACAAGGCAGACCGATATTGAGCACAACTTTTTGTTAAATGACAACCTCTTTTAGTAGTAGCTGCGCAATTTACAAGTTTTGTTTTTGGATTTTGTGTACACATATAAAAATAATCTGACATAACTACATTACTTTTTGTCAATTAATAATTATCTGCTTTCAGTGTATGCGGGCCCTACAGCCATGACAACCTCCGTGAGTTTCTGTTTGTCATCTGCATTTCATTTCTTGTCATCATAATTAAGGATATCTTGACTATGATGTGTGTGTGCCCGCGCGTGCGCGTGCGCGTGTATGCGTGTATTTCCATATGAATCGCCACCATTAATCTACATCCTACACTAAGACTGGATTATAAAAACAACTACTCATATAATAACTACCTTTCAAGTTCTCATATGAATTTTAATTAATAAAAAAAAACTTATTCTCCTCGTCATTCCGTGTATTCAGAGGTGATACTGGCTTTGATACGTAGACATTTTCTTTTCCTGCTCTTCTTCCTCATTGCGCTAGCACTACTTTCTCTACCACCCGTATCCATTCTCCTCGGTCTTTTTTTCTTTTTCTCCATTCCCCTTTCCATCCCTCCAGGTCTCTCTTCACGCAATCCTCCCACCGCAAACTCGGTCGCCCTCGTCTTCTTTTCCCCTCCGACTCCGGGCATCTGCTGTCTTTGCCAAACGTTCTTCTCCCATTCGCTCCACATGTCATGCCCACTTCAACCGACTTCTAACTAACCTCTTCTTGAAACATTCTTTCACGCTTTATTTATTTTCTTTACCCCTGCAATTATCCTGACCCTGTTGATTTCGCACACTTGTACCCTGTCCTGTTGTTTCTCTCTCATTGCTATAGTTTCTAGGCCATACACGTAGGCTGGTGTCTCACATGTGCATAGTACCTTTCCCTTGAGTTTCCGCGATATGTGCCTGTCTCCAATTACGTCTTCTATTTTCTTCCATGCATTCGCCCCTGCTTGAATTCTCTTGCGAATTTCTCTCTCTGAGGAGCCATCCCCACATACCGCTCCGCCAAGTTATACAAAACTGTCTCTTTGTTTTAGTCTCTTCACCTCCAGGTGTATTGCCAGCTCTTTTCTTTGTTGCCCAACCCACAGCACCTCTGTCTTCCCCAGACCCAGATTCATTTTCAGGCCGTGTTTGCTGAAGATATCCTTCCACTCTATCAGTTGTTCCAGTAAATCCGCTTCCCCGTTCATTACTACTGTTTATCGTCTGCACACAGTAGTGTCTGGAAAATGTCTTTCGTACTAGTCTTTCTACTTATCAATTCCATCACAGCAATAAACATCAGTGGACTCAGGGCATCCCCCTGTCTCAAGCCAACGTTCACTTTGAATTATTATCAGATTCCAGGTACACACATCACTCTGCCCTTCGTTTCTTCATGTGTCCCTTCCACCATCCTGACCTCTGCCTCCAGGACCCCATCCTTCTCAGTCTCAAGCCAACGCTCACTTTGAATTCTTCTGAGATTCCATGTCCACATACCACTCTGCCCTTCGTTTCTTCATGTGTCCCTTCCACCATCCTGACCTCTGCCTCTGGGACCCCATCCATCACAGTAACGCCATTGTCATCTTTCTCGGTACCGTGTTATAAGCTTTCTCGAGGTCTATAAAACCCACAGCCATATTCTCCTGCCCCTGTCCTTTTATTAAAACATCTTACTCTATTATATTGGTACCTACCTGTTGCTAAGTAGTGATGATAGCACCATGAGACTGTCTTCCAATAGAGAAACAATCTCTTGTGTTTCTGTGCCTTTCAGCAGCAACTCTCCTCTTATTTTGAACTGAGCAAAACTCAATGCAAGGACGCTCCAATCAGTTATCACAACTGCAAGTTTGGCCTCAATATCTTTTTCTTTTACAGCAGATATACAGATGTCCTAAATATTAAGAGAGCGGAATGAAACAATCGATCGCATGTTGGTCTGCGCCATTAATCCACTGCATTATACTAATGCATGACATACCAGTGTACGTAATATGAGTGCTATTTATAATATGGAGGCTGTAAACTGATGATATAAGCTTAGGCGATATCCTAACACTACTCATATGATGGTGACCACCACTATTTCGCAGCATGGTCCACAGAAGTCCAATCAACGTTGCAAATACATTGTATAATAGAGTTATTGTAATTCTAACTGGATGTCAAAATCTAAACAGCAATTGGTATGGATACTTCTTTCAACGTACTTGTAATTTCCGCTGCTTCATAAAACGCAAACGACCAATGCTTATTAAAAAGACGCGAAAGTCTCCGCGATGGCCGAGAAGGGCCATCGCTGTATATAGTTCTGACATTTGCAATGCCATGCGATGGGCGATGAGCTATGCGCGATACTATGTTATTCAGTTGTCGTATTCGTATTGCATTCGTACTAGCCTGAGGGTATTGGCCAATGCCGTTACCCGAAGGCCAATACGGAGGCAATTCATAATTTTTTTTAGTAATTGTTGATTTTGCTTACACTATCACGAGTGTCATTGGGCATAAATTTCACTCTAATCGAACTTCGACATTTTGAATCGGCAATGGCATGACTATACATTCCCGCGATTATTTCTCGTGAGCTGAAACAATGGAATGTCAGTGCCGAAACGTGATGGCGTTTGAAATTACGATAACGTCATAATCTAACGTTCTTGATGAATTCGGCCTGTATTGATGAACTCGGCCGCAGTACGGGTATACTCTGCCGCAATGCAGATGAACTCGGCCAATACGGATTCTGTTTATATGTCATACAGCAATATGAGCATGAAAGCTACGTCTTTATTAATCGGCCGTTTACGTCGAATTCGGATCAGTCAATTAATAATATGACTAATGCTATGTGCGATGCTATGGGCAATATGTGATGCCATGTGCGATGCTATGCTGGATGACCCTTCTTGGCCATATCATCGCGCACAGGAGTGCTCATAGCAATCACAGCATCGCATATCGCCCATCGAATAGCGTGTAGCACAATCGCGCATTGCGTTGCGAACTGCATAACGAACTATACAATGATGACCCTTTCTGTACATCATAAATATGTGAACAAACGTTTGTAAAGGTTACATTATGTTACATTTATACTAATACAAGTCTTAAACTCTTTACCTTTGCCAATCATATTTTATTTTACCATCCCATGGACATGGATGAACATTTTAAATTGCAGATTTAATTTGTTTTCTATGATTAGTATATGGCTGCTGCTATAAGACCCTGAAATATGAAAACAGATTCAAAGTCGATACGTTAATTGTATATACATATGACGACATATGACTTATTTAAGATGTAAAATTTCACTTTTTAACCCTGAATGTATTACACATTTTTTGTACTAATATTTCAGCTCAACGTTTGCTGCTGCGTGTGTACCTTACCACAATTGGTGGTAATAGGACTAGCTAAACGAAACATACAAATTAAACATTTCTTTTGGACATCATCGTACTTCATCGTAAACGTACACGTTTCGCGAGAATGGCCCATCTATTACATCATTTTATTCTATAATATAGCTAAATACCGGTGTGGCAAGCTTCACAATGTTGTATGCAAACATAATATAAACATACATTACCTCGATATCCTCCTTAAATTCCAATAATGGTGCATCCATTATGTTCTTTAAAGCAAATGAATCTGATTCGAGGTCAAACTTATGACCCGTGAGAGTAGAGATACGATCCCAATGCCGTGGCTTCATTGCTTTGTTAGCCATCAGCTCCAACAGGGGACAACTTTCATTGAAATCATCAATCTTCTTTTGTAAATCGAGGAATGCTTGCCACTCCTTTAATCCTTTAGGCAACTTGCGGATTCTACAACGTGACAGGTCGACAACTGCTCAAACTTAAGGAGGTTTTCATGTTTGTTTAACCACTATACATTGCACCGTTTTTTTTAGCGTTTACACTGAAAATGTGTCAACAAGTATATAGCCAGTATGACACTATAACAATAAGTTGCCAATAATAACGTGTGCAAATAAGTAGCCTTAAGGTACCATAAATAAAATTAACTAACCGAGACAGAAAATCCAGTAGTTCAATGTTGATTTTCTCAATATCAACGTCTACCCACAGAATCTCATAGTAACCATTGATGCTGACCATCACGGCATTGTAAAGAGTGTACAGTTTCTGTAATAGGTTCAATTCTTTCTTGATCTTATGTAAACACGGAAATTCAGTTGATGGCATTCCAAACAAGCTCTCTCCGGCAGAGTACGTTCCAAACTTGATCCACAGGTCATCAAACAAACTCTGAAACATGATACCATGACAACTGTAACAGCACATAACAATACAACAATACAAGTTAATTAACTTGAATTAACTTTAACGTTGATAACAACACAAATATCATAGTACCTGATAAATGCTCAACCTTTCACTTGCTTCTGTTGGTGCAATGCCATCTACCATAGGTCCTTTCTGTGGACAAATAAAGACCAATAATGCATGGTTATATATGTTGTGCAGAAAGTACAATTTGGAAACGGAACATTTACAAAGAATTAAAAGAACACACAATAAATATAAACAAACACGATGTTCAATAAAGATGATTTAAAGCATTATTTAATACCTCAGTGTAAGAGACCTCAAAGTCTTCAACATCAATAGTAAATTGTGCAACAGCTTCCAAAAGTTCACTTCTGAAATGAGGCTGTACGTCTAGAAGTCCATCTTGTATTTCAGACTGGGGTCAAAGAACACATATAATCATTAAAATAAACATGTTTATTCAAAATTGAGTTGAAGAATGGGGAATATAATTAGTGTATATTGAAAATAGTGTGTCTTACGCAATGGATTGTTCTGAAAGTCTTGATTAATAAAAACATTATTTGAAGAAAACGATAAAAAAGACAAAACATGATCAAGTAAATGTATAATACAAAATTAAAGGGAATATAAACATCTATTGCTTGAATTCACGTTATATTACATCCTGCTATCTATTTCCACGTCCACCAAGCCAAAACAATTAATAAATCAATGAATTAGAAATTCCACATTTTATGCTGTGCATCCGGACATTTTCGAATATGCATATTTTTGGCGCGCTTTTCGGGATGCCGAGATGTGACGTCACTTATGACACACACTCGCATCAGGCCGACCCTTTCTATGCATTCAGAGCATGTTTACAAGTATAGCTTTTGGGTCGAAACGAGCGTCAGAATGAGTTATTGATAATTTTATTCAAAACAACAAATGCGAATGGGCCTACAAGTCGACTAGGTTTCGCCAAGCTTGGCCTTGGGCTCGTTTTCAGAATAATTATATCGAATGCAACCAACGGGAGATAATCTACGCCAATAAACATACATAACAAACATATATTGTATCCAGCTACATAAAGTAACGTGTATAATCTCATAATATCACTAGAATATCAATATATGAAGGAGTTGTACAATTTATCATAACAACTTAAATCAGTCAGAAAATTTCCGCTGTTCGCGATAGCTTAGTGGGTATGCGCGTTGGTTACTTGTCGTTTATTTTACAATCGGGCGACGCCGGTTTAATCCTGACAGCATGCAAACTTTTGATATTCTTTACACTTGTTTTGTTTATGTTTTCACGAAGTAATATAAACAAAATCATTTTATACTATAATGCAATGTTTGTAAATAATTTTTATTTTTGTAGTAATTATTTATTCGCCACAAAAATGAAAATAATTATGGTCATTATATAACGATGTTTCTAAATTTTATTTATACAAACAAATATAATGTAATGGATATATAATTTATTAATTGTAAATATATTGTACGGTCATATATTGTAATCATATATGTGAAAACAGATTGAAATCTGTCTGGATAAATACAATTTAGAAACATCGTTATATACGATGACCAAATTTTAATTTTTGTGGTGAATAAATAATTACTACAAAAATAAAAACATATTTACAAACAGTGCATTACAGTATAAAATGATTTTGTTTATATTACTTCGTGAAAACATAAACAAAAAAGTGTAAAGAAAATTGAACCGGCGTCGCCCGATTGTAAAATAGACGACAAGAAACCAACGCGCCTACCCACTGAGTTATCGGGACCAGCGGAAACTGTCTGACTGATTTAAGTTGTTATGATAAATTGTACAACTCCTTCATATATCGATATTCTAGTGATATTATGATATTATACACGTTACTTTATGTAGCTGGATACAATATATGTTTGCTATGTATGTTTATTGGTGTAGATTATCTCCCGTTGGTTGCATTCGATATAATTATTCTGAAAACGAGCCCAAGCTGGGCGAAACCTAGTCGACTTGTAGGCCCATTCGCATTCGTTGTTGTGAATAAATTCGATTCATGTGGAACCGTAAGATAACTGCTTGTTGCTCTATGATGACTAGTGTTTGTATTACGTCGGAATATTGCACAATAACTCATTCTGACGCTCGTTTCGACCCAAAAGCTGTACTTGTAAACATGCTCTGAATGCATGGAAAGGGTCGGCCTGATGCGAGTGTGTGTCATAAGTGACGTCGCGATACCACGTGATCGCCTAGCTCATAATTTTTTTTTTCCGCGGGAATCGCTTCACAGACGGGCTTAAATTCGAATTTATGCTACAAATGTATTTTTCTGTATTTGTTTAATGTTGTCAAATGTTACTTACAATGTTAAACTTTGTGTACACATGGAAAAAGGATTTTAGCTAATGCCTTATTTTTATTTATTTTTAATATATACATGTATATTATTTAATTTTTAAGTTAAGATGTTTTTTGGCATATGTGGTACAATTTGTTCTGCGATCCTGTAGAGTAGGTGTTAATCAGTAACAAAATTATATTAAATTATTTTCTGCCTAAACCCCCGTTTCCATGACAACAACAAACATTTTCGTCATATCATGGAATTAAAGCATATCTAACACAAACAAACGGATATTTTAAAGCAATGCTTTCACAATTACCATTGGTGTATTTCAATATAGAAGTGCCCTAAACACATTTAGAATATTATGAGTTGTTTTATTTCTTGTAAATGTTTAAAATTATTTTATTGGAAAAGCAACATTTGTTAACATATTTGTATACATTACTCCAACGATATCTAGAACAAATGTCTTTAGTTACATTTTGAAGAATATGCAGTAGAAAGCAACAATCTAATCCAGATGAGAGTATCATTCATACTTCCAGAGTGTTGGTATTTGTTATTGCAAAAACGAGATTTCATTTAAATAATCATCAAATATTGAAAAACGGGATAATTTACATGTTAGAGCAATGCTCTATCAATGAATAAAGGTGATTTTGAGTTTTGTAATTTTATAAAATTGAACGTTATTGATGGTAATCCTATACAGCTATTAGAATATGGAATAAACCCAGTTTGATATTTTCTCCTCAAACAGAAGTCATTTTAGGTTGGATATGTCCCCTTAAGCATGCATTGTTTTTGTCACGATAGTTTGCAGTGCAAACTATGTACAACATTTATGAGAATACTATGAACAAACAATTGTACTGAATGTGTTAAAGAGTTACAACATATATATATATAATTTTAGTTAGAATGATTAATTTATGTTGAGTGGACCTTGCCAAGATAAATTATACATTGAACGTTTTGTAGCAGAATCCAATTTTTATGGTAACACAACAAAACGAGTATAATTCTTATTAAATATCAGGCCAGTTAGAAGAAACATTGTTACTTCGGTAAAATATTAAATGAAACATGTCAATGCTTTCAGTTAAACATTAGTATGACAAAAAGGACACATGCATTTATATACTACTTACAGCTTTGATAGTGAGTTTTTCAAATGAATATCTCAGAGAGTCCACACTGTCTAATTCGTCTTTTATTACCACCATGTCACACATAGAAAACAATGAGTAGGCTTCCTACATGAACACAGACATACCGTAATTATTAATGCAAGTTACACAGTTCTATACGTCATTTTCATTGTGAGAAAGATTTCTGGTCATTATGTTTCCCCGTGAGATTATGTGCACATGCATACATTTATATGCACATGCGGATGAATAACTCTCGAGATATATACAGTAAGATATAGTCTACGCAAAATACAAGATAATATGGCTATCCCCAAAACAAATGTCAATAAAACTTACTGTTTTGAGCTCAGAAATGACCTCTGATTAAATTATATACCTAATATATACCAAATCGTTCCGAATGAAAAAAGATGAAATTCAAGGGAATACACAACTCAAATACAATTGTGTTGAGCAAAATGAGAATGTTACGTAAATATCATTTAACATAGAACAATGCTATCCAAACCAAATGACCCGATAAACAACATATTAAGACGGGTGGATTAGTACATACTTCAATTGGTCCAAGACTCATGTCTATATCGATGTACAGCTTTCTGATGGCATCCATCGTTATCATTGCTTGCCGTACATCTTCCAAATCTTTAATTGGTCGATTGAGCTTCTTCAGTGCATCTGATTGAAACTCCATAATGTTCATCATTTTTGTTCTGTACATAGTGTTGAGATGTTTTCCGTACAGTCGCTTCCAAGATTTGACCTCCTCCTTCAAGCCAGACTTCAGCTCATCTGTTCATAATAAACCCAAAGTTCAAAGTGAACAAGCAGTAGTGCCTAAAGATAAATGTAACAATATTATTCTCCTGTAGACATACTACCAAGATAAGCAAACTATAATAACTGCTTTACAGCAACATGTATGTTTGACATTTTTACGAATTATTGCTGAAACTCAACAACTGTGGTGTGAGAAACAGTCTTTGTTCTAATATTTGTTTTTGAAATAATCAAACAAATAATGTAATAATTAATATGCAATTTAACCAATGGGTGGAGAAAGACGACAACTGAAATTATCGTATTTGCTATTGTTGTTTACCTGTACATAACTCGATGGCACCAACAGAGCAGCTTCTGGGCATTGCATCTATGTCATCAATCATTGCATCAAGATTGCTGATAATCTCTCTGAAGTCTGACAGTGTAGGATTTCCAGCCATAAATTCCTAAACACAGCAATTGTAGTAATTAAAAATGTATGCCTGGCTATCTATTTATAAAAAAAATCAGGTACATTAAATTGCAGTGCAAAGGTACATGTTCAGAGATAGCAGCAAAATAAATCATGCATTACAGTAGAACCTGCATTGGGCGACCTTTCTCGTGGGAAACCACATGTCTTGGGAGACCATCTACCAAACGCGACCAACGACCAAACAAAACTGTCATAAGTGCATATTTAAACCTAATACAGGCGACCATACAACGGCTACATCTGAAATTCGATCATTACAGAACCCGAAATAGTCGTCTGCACAGCGGAAAATGGCCGGTGATTACTGACGTGTTCACATCCTGTGTTAGAGCAAAGTTTATTTATGCTTTTGCAAGCTTTAAAGTTGTGCTCAGCCCAACTGTCACGCTGTGATAAGAAACAATAGGCAAAATCGGGACCCCACAAAATCTGCCGATGAACTTGACAGTAATATAGGTTTTCTCTCTGACCACGCAGGATTCCTGGTACCCTAACTATGTTCTTCCTAGACCTGGTGATATCAGGCAATAACATACGACTTCACACTGCTCATCGTAAATACTACTAAATATATATACAACAGGGCCCGAATGCATGTAGACACCGGATAAAGTTAAACGCGGATAGCCGCTATCCGCGTCTGACTTCTGTTCCTATTTCGCATGCACAGCCACAAGTCATACATACGGCTGTGGACTGCTATCCGGTCGTGTTTAGCAATATATATGGAAGTTTTGGCAATGTCAAGGACGTGAGTAAAACGCGCAAACGCCAAGGTGCGAGTGATCTATTGTTAAAAAAACAGCTTACCGGTGTTTGATGCAAATATGGCCTTAACTGGTCAACGGTGGATAATGTTTTTAAAACTAAAATTAAAATGCGTTTTAGAACACAGTGCACGTCGCTCCGAACAACGACGGTTGGAATGGCGCCTAAATGTTATGATTTTATTTGATAATATTACATTTTATGATCTCCACCCTGGATATACAGTGGACATGTATTCGTGATACGAAGGTTTATTTTGTGTTGTTTTCGTCTGGCAGCTTTTACCTGTTTGTTGACAACATCGTAGTTGTACAATGTTCCGGTGACTACACTGACATTTAGACCAGAAACACACATACGCCAACATTATTATGTTTTATTACATTCCGTCCTCTCGTCGTTAACAAATTCATGCTCATTCTCTGACGAAGCTTGACAGTTGTATTAAAATTTGTGTTCCATCAATATGTTAGGCAATCTGCAGATGCGCTGGATCCAGAAATCAAGCCTAGGGGGCACAAAATCTTCTACCGACGGCCGAACCAAATGGTGTAGACAATTTGAGGCGTAACTTCAGCTTCTGTGCTGTCTTGGTTAGACTGATTACATATGAAGACGGGGGGGGGGGGGGGGGGGGGGGGGGGGGTTCCAACAATTAAATTATACCTTTACCTTTATGTCACATTTCTAGATATTTTGTCACATGAATTATTTGTACATATTGCGTCATAAAAGTTACTAACAATTACAGAAACAAGTATAACTTCCTTCCAAATTAGTAGCATACATTGACGTACTGGATTCATCGATTGACCGATCTTTCAGCGGCGTCAACTATCCAAACATCGATCTCTTAATGTGTCGTCTGTAATAGCTATGCCTACGACGTTTTGTTTTCTACAGCGAAACGTTCTAGTTGTTCGTCTTCAATCGTGTCAAAATGATGGCTTCGGTCCCGATTTCATCGTGGCATTCGCCTTTGTTAGTAGTTTTGCAGAACGAGAGCAGCCTTTTTGATTCAACGGAAAGTCCACTTAACGCAGCGAATTGGGTGCATAACTTTATCCGCCTCTAGGCCACCGGGTAGCACTATCCGCGCTTTATGCATACCAATTTATTACGTTTATCCGGCGGATAGCCGTTAAGCGCGGATAAGGGAGTTATCCGCTCTACATGCACTAATAATGCCACGTTGTCCGCCAATTAGAGTATCTTTAATTTGCAACCTGGCGCAGGCGACCAGCTCTGCCTATGCAGAAAGTGCGGTCGCACACGTCAGATTCTACTGTACGAGAGTTTTATAAGTTGTTATGTCAGTGTAATCTATACACAAACTGTCGTAGATTTAACACACACACACACACACACACACACACACACACACACACACACACACACACACACACACACACACACACACACACACACACACACACACACACACACACACACACACACACACACACACACACACAAGCACACGCACACGCACACACACACACACAACATGCACACCACACGCACACCACACTCACACCACGCGCACACCACGCGCACACCACACGCACACTACACGCACACCACACGTACATAACACACACGTACACAACATACAAGTACACAACACATACGCACATGGACACACACAGACATACATACACACATACACACACACACACACACACACACACACACACACACACACACACACACACACACACACACACACACACACACACACACATACACACACACACACACACACACACACACACACACACACACACACACACACACACACACACACACACACACACATTTATGTTATATTATATATGTATATATATATATGTGTGTGTGTGTGTGTGTGTGTGTGTGTGTGTGTGTGTGTGTGTGTGTGTGTGTGTGTGTGTGAGTGAGTGAATGGTTTGTGTGTATGTATGTGTGTGTGTATGTGTGTGTGTCTATGTGCATGTGTGTACTAAAATAAACAGGGAAATTCCATACCTTCACTATCTTTTCTTGGTCTTGTTCCCACAAGAAATTGTAAGTTGTTTCTTGTTGCAACCTCTGGGTAATATATGCGTGTGTGTTGTGTACGGGTGTGCTGTGTACGTGTGGTGTGCGTGTAGTGTGCGTGTGGTGTGCGTGTGGTGTGCGTGTGGTGTGCGTGTGCGTGTGGTGTGCGTGTGGTGTGCGTGTGGTGTGCGTGTGGTGAGCGTGTGGTGTGCGTGTGGTGTGCGTGTGGTGTGCGTGTGTGTATATGTGTGTGTGTGTGTGTGTGTGTGTGTGTGTGTGTGTGTGTGTGTGTGTGTGTGTGTGTGTGTGTGTGTGTGTGTGTGTGTGTGTGTGTGTGTGTGTGTGTGTGTGTGTGTGTGTGTGTGTGTGTGTGTGTGTGTGTATGTGTGTGTGTATGTGTCTATGTGCGTGTGTGTAATAAAATAAACAGGGAAATTCCATACCTTCACTATCTTTTCTTGGTCTTGTTCCCACAAGAAATTGTAAGTTGTTTCTTGTTGCAACCTCTGGGTAATATCACCACGGAAGGATCTGATCGATGAACTAAGCATCATCACGGTCTTGTTCACATCTTTGTGGTCAGCTATGCTTTTGTAATAATTCCTCAACTGCTTCTTTTGTGCTTCTGGAAAAGCAAAATATCTTAAAGTGGAATGTTACAATTGTGATAATACGGTGTTTGTACCACGTTTTGTTCAAGCATGCCCCGTTTTCATAGATCTTTCATTCTCTCAACCCCTCGATTACGTTTAGTGTTATATCTTGCATAAGCGCCATCGGTTGCAACACCCTATACAAACCATGCTGACTAGTTCATATATTATCTGTTCACCTTTGATTTATATATTTTTGGAAGTACGAAACATCCCTTGCCGTAACAAATATTGTGTATGTCGTCACGATGATAACATTGCATTAAGCGTGAAGCATGTCTTATTATAACTCACACTTGACATAATTAAAACCATAGTTCTAAACGCAAATGTCTGACACACCCGAACACAATGTGAAATTGACACAAACAATATTGGTTCACACCTACCTCCATCTTCTGAATGATTCACTAACTCCCTGTCTTCACCCCACTGTATGACAGACCGGCTCACTTCCAAAACCAGCTGAGTGCCCTTTGTAAGAGCTGCCTGTATATCATCTAAACTGGGTTGCATGTCCTATATACAACACATGATAAATATGTTTTATATTCACAATCAACACAATATTATAAGGACAAAATCACTATAGTAGAAGAACACACGAAATAAGCATTTAAACTGGTACATACGACGTTTGGAATCACCAGGATCATGTTTGCCCGGAAAAATGATGTCGCCGACTCTTTCCCTCCTTCTTCAACTGTGCAATGTGTCGCAGAATTACGTCTACTAGAATAAAATCAAACAAACGCAAAAATCACTATTTATGCTTCAAAACACGCATTCTTATTCATGCTAATTTATGTTTGTGCGTGCGAGCTTACGTGCGCGTACAAATACATCTGAATAGGGGAGATCACGGTTCCACGCACATATATTTTCTAATTTCCAAGTGGCTAAAATATATCGATATCATAAAATGGACATCAAGAAGAGGAACAATTAATAGTTTTAATTAGCATTTATGTTGGGACCATGTTCACTAGTGGGGCACCATGCTCATATATAACTACTATCGAGCTTGCGTATCGTGACGTATATGAGCACATGTGATTACGCGTGTGTAGTATTTTGTATGTGTGATACGGGTACGGCACGCATGCATTCATGTACATTGAATTTAAGGCTGAGTGTCGTAATAGCAAGTTATTCGTACCCTCTGCTGAAGCACCTTCTACGCATCATTTCAAGAGAAACTCTGGTGGATCTCAGGAGAGATTCAACACATTTGTGATTAAAGTGAGCAAGCAGTTCATCACATTCGGTATGGAGCCAATGTTCTTCTCCAACTATTACCGATCCCCTGTGGCCCCGTGTTGTGGGTACAGCAGAGGCGAAATGACCAGTACTCCACACAGATGAAGCTTCACGATTAGATTCAAGTTGTGTTGTAGCTATAATAAACCAAATTATAATTAAACTGTGGCATATGTTAATTTTAAAACAACCTTCTCCATTCCGAAATATACAAAGGCACGTGGTTACTACCTACAGCTGTAATTAATTTGAACAATTAATGGGTAAAACAAAGCTCCTGGCTAATCAAACACAATTTGGCAAGCACTATGCCATGAAAACATTTATTCTACTATTAAGAACGCTAAGTTAATAAATAAGGAATAGACATGGTCGGCTTAAGCTAAACATAAATGAGGAAGTAAGCTGGTAAAACAAAACGACTCTCGTTTACGTCATCGTGTAGCGAGGTATATAGATGCAGTTTGTATAAGTTTATTTATAATCACAATACATTTATTATTATTAATCCAACAATAATAATTGCACAGACATCTGAGATTCCAACATTTCTACATAATTTCCAACAATTAAATTACGACTTTACCTTTGTGTCACATCTCTAGATATTTTGTCACATGAATTATTTGTACATATTGCATCACACAAAGTTACCAACAATTACATAAACAATTATGAATTGATGGATCGTCACACTTGCATCGAGCCTTCTCTAGGCAACACGTCACATGGTGGATAGGTAAATTTGGTAATGATCTGTTGCATGGTTACTGATATTTTGATTGCAAAAAATTTCCATCAGTGGATGTTAAAGCTCGTTTGACTCTCATTTTTGCAAACAAATGTATCATGAAAAAATGAATTTATCAGGGAGTTTTGAGGGTATTGAATGGATTAAAATGTAACAATCAATACTATGTTGAAGTAATTCATGTGCGCAGTAACATATTAATCACCACTGCATTAATAGTAATACATGTGTTGCAGTAACATACTATCATTATTAACTAAGAAATGAAACCTACCAGCACCCTTGTCGGGAATCACAGTCTTGCTTGAGATAGCTCTTGCACGAGTAGAGAATATGGAGATTAGGTCTTTCACAGCTTCCTCAACCTTGTTGCTCAGCATGTCTATCCTTGTCCCACACTCATCGCAACGTTTCTACAACATAATCTTCAGGTCATGAACTACAAATGGTGCTGCTTTGTGAATAAGTTGTGAACTAAATGCTCGAGTACTGCCAAAATTCGTGTCTCTTGCGCGCAATGGAGCCCCCTTACGGATATATCATGAACTACAAACATCATCCCTGGCGCGACAAGTGAGCGAACCCCATGTTAAAGGATATAGATTTTCCTCCAGTGCGCGCCCGGGTTAAAGGATAGACCATTTTTACCTAATGTTAAGAGATAGGGAATTTTTACCCCATGTTAAAGCATAGGAGCTATTGTCACAAACGTATGCGACCACTTTTTTTGAATTTTCTTCATGTTAAAGCATAGGAGGTATTATCGTAAAGGTATACTACGACTTTTTGAATAAAAATAAAATATACCGAAGAGCAATATGTCACACACGGGATTGCTTGCACCGTAGACCTACCCTCCGAGAGAATACCGAGCCTTATTTGGTTGACGATGACATGTCGAAAATGTGGTGTTATAATAAGGCGTAATTTATAATAAAAGGATTATAAATTCAACGGAGGTCGTTTTATGTAAAGTAATGTATACGAAATGTAGATTACATATAGGACTAAGTTATATCAGAACCTATAGCCTCGTGTTATTCGAACAGAGCGATCATTTTGGAATTATACCTTTGGTGTCTCTTATAAAACCCGTACTCGAGGCGTATCTGTTTGTTTGTTGCGAGTGCGCGCGCGCGCACCCTGTATGACGTCATTAAACTGCTACGCGCCGTAATTTTGTACACGAGGTGAGTTGGTCAAACAGTTAGTGATTTGGTTAGTCAACATTTTGAGCTTTCGCGTATGTAACATAATCGCATCATGTGACGTCAATTAAATAAGTAATTGCGCATGCGCAATAGTGGCTATTCTTATATGCCGTAGGTTGTCGACCATTTGTTTAGGTGTAGGTCTCTCCTAACCTACATATTTAGAACCATAAAATAGGTCCAATCCTGAGACTAGTGTTATTAGGTAGTAGTTAAATTCGTGTCTTTTATAAAACCCGTACTCGAGACGTGTCTGGACGTGTTTGTTTGTTGCGAGCGTGAGCGTGAGCGTGTGCACCCTGTATGACATTATCAAACTATAAATTGCTACGTATAGTAACTGTGTGTGCGAGGTGAGTTGGTTATACAGGTAGTGCTTTGGTTAGCCATTGTTTTGAACTTGCGCACTTGAATATAACCCACATCATGTGGCGATATGATCAGTGACGTTTTATAGCGAGTGGAAAATCTCCTCGTAAAATCTCATTCTAGAAGTTCGTTTGGTAATTTTTTCAACACACTACAAAACTGACGCTATTAACCGGTATAAACTCGTAATGAATGCTCTGTGTGTTGGAAGAACAGTCGGGTATTGACATATAAAATGAATACTTATCAGTCGTATCTTGCTTGAGTGCACACTTGAAAACAGATTGCAAACTGGTTCCAAACTGTTTTGAAGCGATATTCCCTGTGCAAGTGATAACGACTCGGTGACCTTGACACTAAAGTCGGCAAATCTCTTTTTCGAAACAGGCGCGTAACAAAGTGAAACGTCATGTTAGAACAGTACAGGTGTATTAGCTATCATTTGTAAGAATTATATCGAACACTGGCTATAAACAAAACCAGTATAAGCCTTTGACCTATAACATTAGCTAACATACGACATTTGTACTTACCCGACTTTGTAGCAATACCGATATAGTTAACACTCTTTTGTGAGAATGTGGTTGGCTCTGAAAAGAGCCGTTTAAATAAAATAAAAAAATAAAACTTTCTTCTCTGTCCGGCGAGCTCGCTAAGAATATCGTCAGTGAGCATGATACATACATTGATACAGACATAGATACATACATAGAGACACACATAGATACATACATAGAGACAGACATAGATACATACATAGAGACATGCATAGATATATACAGAGATACATACATAGAGACAGACATAGATATATACATAGAGACAGACATAGATATATACATAGATACATACATAGAGACGTACATAGATACATACATAGATACATACATAGAGACATATATAGATATATATATATACATATAGAGACAGACATAGAGACATATATAGATATATATATATATATAGAGAGAGAGACAGACATAGAGCTATACATAGATACATATATAGAGACATATATAGATACATACATAGATACATACATAGAGACATACATTAATACACACTAGAGACATACATAGATACATACATAGAGCAGACATAGATATATACATAGATACATACATATATAGAGACAGACATAGATACATACATAGAGACAGACGTAGAGATATACATAGATACATACATAGAGACATACATAGATACATACGTAGATACATATATAGATTCAGACATAGAGACACATAAAGATATACATAGAACAGACATAGTGATATACATAGATACATACACAGAGACAGACATAGATATATACATAGAAACATACATAGATACATACATAGAGACATACATAGATACATACATAGAGACATAAATAGACACAGACATAGATATATGCATAGAGACATACATATAGAGACAGATATAAAAATATACATAGACACATACATATAGAGACAGACAGATACAGGTACATACATAGAGACATACATAGTTACATATATAGAGACAAACATATGTGACCAATCTTAACGAAATGAGTCGCATGTCGGAAATTTTTTATATTGAGTTATTAGTAGCGTTGGAAGATCGGAATCTCTGCTTTCACGTGATCTATCATGTAAGACGATATCTTAATTCTAACTTAACAAACACATATGGTGTAAAAACCTTCAAACCCCAAAACGGCCGTCAAAATTGATGCAAAATATTCCTTATTTCATTAAATGTACCTTAGTTACCCTGTACAGTTCTTGCTAAAAGTTGGAATACTCGAAGATAATGTCATTCTCAAGACATTTTGTTAGAACAAAATAGCATATTAATTTAATAATATAACTACCACCATTGTTAAGAAAAGCGAAAACCTACACAACTAGTCATTTGCAAAAGTTTAAGACCAGGCACGATTTTAAAGCATTTTATGGTATGGCATCAGATTGCATCAGATAATGTCTGGATTGCATCATCCTATTTGGGCCTTGAAGCAATACGCCTAGTCAGTACTTCCAGGTCATTTGTTTGCTGCTGTCAGTATCGATTAAGTGTTTTTCAGTTTTGTCTTCATCCCTGAAATGGGCAAAAAATCGTCTTTGACAGAAGTTCTAAGGGCACAAATAGTGACTCCACATGGAGAAGGATATACGGAAAGAGACATTAGTGCTAAATTACATTATTCCAAGACAGCCGTGCACAACGCCATCGTCAAATTCAGTACTGATGGCACTTTTCGTGACAGTAAAAGGAGTGGTCGTCCACGGAAAACTACGCTCAGGGATGACCACGCAATGAGACGCATCGTGATGTGCTCGCCAATGAGTTCATGCAAGAAAATTCGGGCTGCTTTACGCTTAAAAGGTACGGAAATAAGTCTCAGTACTGTTTCGAGACGTCTCAGCAAGGAATTTGGGCTCAAGTCCCGCAAGCCGGCCCGGAAGCCACGCCTGACACCTGTGATGGAATAAAAGAGACTGGACTTTGCTAGACGACATCGCCACTGGACTCTCGCGCAGTGGAAAAAAGTGTTGTTCTCAGATGAATCGGCCATGCAACCGTTTATACCTCGCTATAGGCACGTTAGGCGGCCAGTAGATAAACGATTTGATGAGAAATATACAGCAGCCACAATGAAACACCCGCCAAGTCAGATGATTTGGGGTACCATGTCATGTTTTGGCCCTTTTGGTCGGTATTTTATTCAACCTAACACCACTATGAATGGACCTAGGTACTTGGAGTTGCTGAAGGAGAAGCTGAAACTGCATATGGACATCCACAAATGTACGATTTCCATGCAAGATGGCGCTCCCTGTCACCGATCCAAGGTAGCCACTGATTTTCTTAAGAAGAACAAAATCTCCGTGCTGGAATGGCCTGGGAACAGTCCAGATCTAAATCCCATTGAGAACCTATGGACTATAATGAAGGATAAGGTGGCATACAAACAACCTCCAAGCGCTCAAAACTTGAAACAAGCTATCAAGGACGTCTGGGTCACCGAAATCACCCAGCAGTACTGCGAATCTCTGGTTTCTAGCATGCCATATCGCATCCAGGCGGTCATTGACATCAAAGGAGGCCACTCTAAATACTGAAAAGTACATACACTGACACTTTTGGATGACATAGAGTTTCATATTATGTTCTACTACGTTTATTTGGCTAAATAAACTGATATAATGTTACGTGAAGGCCAACAAATCATAGTTTTGTCAAATTTCTTCAAAAAATCGTGTCTGGTCTTTTGCAAATGACTGTATTATACCTTGGTTAGCAAGGGCACATCTGGCTGAAATTTGGGACACTCGCAGATAATGGCATTCTCGTGATATCCTATTAATATGAAAACAAAATCTTTTTTAGAAATATTTAGCAATACAATTAATTGTCTATGTAATTACCACCCTTGTTATGAAAAGCGAAAACCTGCAGCACTATTATACCATAGTTAGCACGGACATATCTGGCTGAAATTTTTAATAGTTGAAGATAATGGCACTCTTGTGACATTCAATTACTATGAAAACTAATCTTTGTTTGAAATAATTAGCAATAACATTAATTGCATATGTAATTACCACCATTGCTAACAAAAGCAAAAACCTGCACCACCGTTATACCTTAGTTAGCATGGACATATCTGGCTGAAGTTTTGACAACTTGACAGTGGCATTCTCATGATATTCTGTTAATAGGAAAACAAGATCTTTGTTAGAAAACAATTGCTTGTGTAATAACATTGTTAAGAAAAATGAAGACAGGCAACACTATTACACCAATGTATATGTCATTTTTAGAGACAGTTGTCATTAGCATCTGTAACAAAGGTGGGTCAGTAAGAATGTTATAAACTGTCAATCTGTCTGTCAATCTGTGCGCGATCACTTCCATCCGAATTTAACAGCTTCGCCACGTTAAACGCCAGTCTTTGCGTCTTCCTAACCGCTATGTGGGTCAGCACTGACGCGGTGGAAATACACGGTGCGCATGCGTGTGTTTACAGATTATGTAAATGACCCATAATTGAACCAATGAGAACAGCTGCCTGGGTCACGCAGTTGCCGTTGCTACCACGTGATCCGAATTGTTTGCACAGCTGACCAAAACAGGGGGCGTCTACAAAGCAATCTGGAGGTCACAGAATGTAGTTATTAGCATATTTATGCCCATATGTGGGAACATGACACGTCAAGCTTCGTGGTGATATCCAATATGTTTGGAGCGGCCCAAAATTAGAGGCTCCAAACGCGCGCAATTACTGGCATTTTAAGGAAAGCGAGCGGAACACTTTGTACAGCTCTACAAAAATCGCTTTAAAATACACAAAACAGAGTTAATTAGAGGGTAGCTAGAGTAGCAATCGATAAAACGAATACCAAAGAATAATTTTCAGGGGAAATCTCAAAATCGATGGATTCGCGATTGTTTCACATAAACGGCATTTACGGAAAATCAGTTTTGCCGACATCCGACTCATTTCGTTAAGATGGGTCACATATATGGATGATACTTCACATAAGAGTACGGACAAGACAAGAACTTTGCAAACTTTCACTGACAAACGTCCAAACAAACGTATCAACACACTTTTAATACCTCATCTTGTGTCTTTTTCATAGTGTAATGCAAAGCATACGTTGAGAACCTTACTAATAGCCTTAGACTTCACATCTAAAGAGACTATCCGTATTGTCAACAGCAAGGATACCAAGGTCATCGATTTGCGTAAAACATCAACGACCGACAAAAACCAAACTTGTCCGACAGACGAAACACCAAAACATCGAATTTAGACTAATGAGTGACAAGAACCAAACTTGTCGCACAAACGAAACACCAAAACACCGAACTTAGACTAACGAGTGACAAGACTTGTCGGACAAACGAAACACTTAGATCAACGAGCGACAAGAGCCAAACCTGTCGGACAAACGAAACACCAAACACTTATACAAGAACCAAACTTGTCGAACAAACGAAACACCCAACTCACTCATCCTTCGTGTCTGTTCACTCACTCACTCACTCACTCACTCACTCACTCACTCACTCACTCACTCACTCACTCACTCACTCACTCACTCACTCACTCACTCACTCACTCACTCACTCACTCACTCACTCACTCACTCACTCACTCACTCACTCACTCACTCACTCACTCACTCACTCACTCACTCACTCACTCACTCACTCACTCACTCACTCACTCACTCACTCACTCACTCACTCACTCACTCACTCACTCACTCACTCACTCACTCACTCACTCACTCACTCACTCACTCACTCACTCACCCTTCGTGTCTGTTCACTCACTCACTCACTCACTCACTCACTCACTCACTCACTCACTCACTCACTCACTCACTCACTCACTCACTCACTCACTCACTCACACACTCACTCACTCACTCACTCACTCACTCACTCACTCACTCATCCTTCGTGTCTGTTCACTCACTCACTCACTCACTCACTCACTCATCCTTCGTGTCTGTTCACTCACTCACTCACTCACTCACTCATCCTTCGTGTCTGTTCACCTACTCAATCACTCACCCTTCGTGTCTGTTCATTCACTCACTCACTCACTCACTCACTCACTCACTCACTCACTCACTCACTCACTCACTCACTCACTCACTCACTCACTCACTCACTCACTCACTCACTCACTCACTCACTCACTCACTCACTCACTCACTCACTCACTCACTCACTCACTCACTCACTCACTCACTCACTCACTCACTCACTCACTCACTCACTCACTGAAGCGTTATGATAGAACAGTACAGGTGTATTAGCTATCATTTGTAAGATCTATAACGAACACTGTCTATAAACCAGTATAAATCAGTATAATTGAAACTAAACTGATAACGAATGCTCTGTATGTTGAAAGAACAATAGACTAGTGTTATTAAATTCGTGTCTCTTATCAAACCCGTACTCGAGACGTGTCTGGACTTGTTTGTTTGTTGCGAGCGCGCGCACCCTGTATGACGTCATCAGTTATGTCTGTATGTAGTTCAGTATAGAAACATTACACAGTTATGTCTGCGTATATTTCAATACAGATGATAGGTACTTATGTACATATGTATTTCAGTAGAGACATTAGCCAGTTATGTATATGTGTATTTCAGTAGAGATGATAGCCAGTTATGTCTGTATGTAGTTCAGTAGAGATGATAGGCAGTTACGTATGTGTGTAGTTCAGTAGAGATGACAGTCAGTTATGTCTGTGTATTGTTCAGTAGAGATGACAGCCATGTCTGTGTGTAGTTCAGTACAGAGATGTTAGCCTGTTATGTCGGTGTGTAGTTCAGTAAAAACCTTAGTCGGTTATGTATGTGTGTAGTTCAGTACGGAGACGTTAGCCAGTTATGTCTGTGTATTGTTCAGTAGAGACGTTAGCCAGTTATGTATGTGTAGTTCAGTGTGACTGACGTCATGATACGAGCAGTAATGTTGTGCGCGATGTGAGTTGGTTAAACAGGTAGTGCTTTGGTTAGCCATCGTTTTGAACTTGCGCACATGAATGTAATTCCATCATGTGACGATATGGTCAGTGAGTGACGTCATGGGACGTGCAGTCATTTTGACCAACACGCCGCACGAATCAAACTATAGACACGAGTCGGACAAACGAAACACTAAACTTTGACTAGCGAGCGACAAGAACCAAACTTGTCGGACAAACGAAACACCAAACTTAACAGGTTACTGCGTAAAATTCCACCAAAACGAAGCAAATAGACGGGTTATCGCGTGAGATTCCATCAAACGGGAGCAAATAGACGGTTTATCGCGTGAGATTCCACCAATGTGACGGAATTCCATCAGAATAGACGGTTTATCGCGTGAGATTCCATCAATTTGATGGAATTCCATCAGAATACACGGTTTGTCGCGTGAGATTCCATCAATTTGATGGAATTCCATCAGAATAGACGGTTTATCGCGTGAGATTCCATCAATTTGATGGAATTCCATCAGAATAGACGGTTTATCGCGACAGATTCCATCAATTTGATGGAATTCCATCAGAATAGACGGGTTACCGCGTGAGATTCCATCAATTTGACGGAATTCCATCAGAATAGACGGTTTATCACGTGAGATTCCATCAAAAGGGAGCAAATAGACGGTTTATCGCATAAAACCCCTCCTCTTTCAGGCAATTCAACGTGTTATCGCGTCAAATCCCTCCCCTTTCAGGCAATTCGATGTGTTATCGCGTCAAATCTCACCGCTTTCAGGCAATTCGACGGGTTATCGCGTGACATCTCACTGCTTTCAGGCAATTCGACGGGTGACATCTCTACCAAACTTAGCGCACGAGACTACGGCCGAGACATTGCATGAGACTACGGACGAGATATCGCATGAGACTACGTGTTCCAAGAACCATTCCGTTGTTTACATTTGAACAGTAAACACGTACATCATGAGCTTATGGACTAGTCTACCAGCTACCAACAAGCCTACATCATCATCATCATCACGTGCAACCTTCCAGTACCCAGATTGCAAGAGACATTTCACACGTCGAGACAACTTGAAACGATACAGTGTCCTCAGTCGCTGTGCACTGTCAACAAACGCTACATTGCTGAAATCACTTGTCCTGACGCTCACTACGACATCTGTGTAACACCAAACAGTTATATCAAAGAGTGACAAGAACCAAACTTGTCGGACAAACGAAACACCAAACACTTAGATCAACGAGTGACAAGAACCAAACATCACATACCTTCATGTCAAGAGACGATCATCTGTTCGGATTCATATCCAACGAGACGACCATAGGACTCATATGAGGTATCGCTTCTTTTAACGGAAAACATATGTATATGAAACATCCGTCAATACAACGTAACAATTCTATATTTACAAATAGCCCGAGCGATCGGCCACGATACGACCTTCTCGAGAGTCGAAAAAGGAAAGACCAGAATCGTCGGATGTATGGTATATACACTAGTTTTTTGGCGTCATCTCATTTGCATAACCAATCAGACCGAACGTACATCACGTGACTTCCCTTAACACAAAAACTGTGCACGTTCATGAGAGAGGCGACATCCGACACCACTCAACGGACACCAATGTAATTAGTCAGAGTATTGCCATCTACCGGCCATGATAGATCTCTATTCGTTGACACACTTCCGGGAATACCGGAAGCATAGAGGCCGCCATGACAATCAAGTAACATCCGGTGCGACGTCACTTCCGACGTAGCGTCCCTAGTAGAGGCTGCCATAGCAAACGAATTTGAAAACTGCTACGATCGAAAACGACTCTGTCAATAACATGTAAGGACAACCACCTGACAGGACTTCATTCAAAGAGGTGACCATCATGGTTCCCGACGCCACTCAACGGACACCAATGTAATTAGTCAGAGTATTACCATCTACCGGCCATGATAGGTCTCTATTCGTTGACACACTTCTGGGAATATCGGAGGCGTAGAATCAGCCATGACAGTCAAGTAACTTCCGGTTCGACGTCACTTCCGACGTAGCGTCTCTAGTAGAGGCTGACATGATAGTCAAGTAACTTCCGGTACGACGTCATTTCCGACGTAGCGCCCCCTAGTAGATAATCGGAGTAATACGTCACATGATGGGGTTAATCTCGCGAAAATTTAAACAACCACCAAGGTGGTTGTATAAATTTTCGCGAGATTAACCCCAACTTTTTTCTCTATCTAACCTAATTATATATTTTTACCCGCTAGATGGCGCAAGTTTGGTTCTTGTCGCTCGCTAGTCAAAGTTTAGTGTTTCGTTTGACCGACTCGTGTCTATAGTTTGATTCGTGCGGCGTGTTGGTCAAAATGACTGCACGTACCATGACGTCACTCACTGACCATGACGTCACATGATGGAATTACATTCAAGTGCGCAAGTTCAAAACGATGGCTAACCAAAGCACAACCTGTTTAACCAACTCACCTCGCGCACAACATTACTGCGCGTATCATGACGTCACTCACACTGAACTACACATACATAACTGGCTAACGTCTCTACTGAGCTATACACAGACATAACTGGCTAACGTCTCTGTACTGAACTACACACATACATAACCGACTAACGTTTTTACTGAACTACACACCGACATAACAGGCTAACATCTCTGTACTGAACTACACACATACATAACTGGATGTCATCTCTACTGAACAATACACATACATAACTGACTGTCATATCTACTTAACTACACACATACGTAACAGGCTATCATCTCTACTGAACTACACACAGACATAACTGGCTATCATTTCTACTGAACTACATACATACATAACTGGCTATCATCTCTACTGAACTACACACAGACATAACTGGCTATAATTTCTACTGAACTACATACATACATAACTGGCTATCACATCTGTACTGAACTACACACAGACATAAGTGGTTAACATATCTGTACTGAACTACACAGATACATAACTGGCTAACGTCTCTACTGAAATACACTTATATATAGTTTCTTAACATATTTATGTTTATTCTTCTTGTATAAATGAATGTATTTCTAGTAGTTTTTATAAATGTCTTAATTTATGTAAACGCTTTTTTAATGATCTCTCTTTTTTAGTAACTATATTTAAGTTAATGTTATATGTTTTACATATTTATTTCTTAATTAGCATTTCTTTTTATGTAATATACTATTATATACGTGTGCATGTATGTAAAGCGCCCGAGGGCAATTTTAATTGATTGGGCGCTATATAAGTACTTTTATTTATTTATTTATTTATTTATTTATATACATAACTGGCTAACGTCTCTACTGAAATACACATATACATAAGTACCTATCATCTGTATTGAAATATACGCAGACATAACTGTGTAATGTTTCTATACTGAACTACATACATACATAACTGATGACGTCATTCAGGGTGCGCACGCTCGCAACAAACAAACAAGTCCAGACACGTCTCGAGTACGGGTTTTATAAGAGACACGAATTTAATCACTACCTAATAACACTAGTCTATTGTTCTTTCAACATACAGAGCATTCGTTATCAGCTTAGTTTGAATTATACTGATTTATACTGGTTTATAGCCAGTGTTCGATATAGATCTTACAAATGATAGCTAATACACCTGTACTGTTCTATCATAACGCTTCAGTGAGTGAGTGAGTGAGTGAGTGAGTGAGTGAGTGAGTGAGTGAGTGAGTGAGTGAGTGAACAGACACGAAGGGTGAGTGAGTGAGTGAACAGACACGAAGGGTGAGTGAGTGAGTGAGTGAGTGAGTTAATGAACAGACACGAAGGGTGAGTGAGTGAGTGAGTGAGTGAGTGAGTGAGTGAGTGAGTGAGTGAACAGACACGAAGGATGAGGGAGTGAGTGAACAGACACAAAGGATGAGTGAGTGAACAGACACGAAGGATGAGTGAGTGAGTGAGTGAGTGAGTGAGTGAGTGAGTGAGTGAGTGAGTGAGTGAGTGAGTGAGTGAGTGAGTGAGTGAGTGAGTGTGTGTGAACAGACACGAAGGGTGAGTGAGTGAGTGAGTGAGTGAGTGAGTGAGTGAGTGAGTGAGTGAGTGAGTGAGTGAGTGAGTGAGTGAGTGAGTGAGTGAGTGAGTGAGTGAGTGAGTGAGTGAGTGAGTGAGTGAGTGAGTGAACAGACACGAAGGATGAGTGGGTTTGGTGTTTCGTTTGTTCGACAAGTTTGGTTCTTGTATAAGTGTTTGGTGTTTCGTTTGTCCGACAGGTTTGGCTCTTGTCGCTCGTTGATCTAAGTGTTTCGTTTGTCCGACAAGTCTTGTCACTCGTTAGTCTAAGTTCGGTGTTTTGGTGTTTCGTTTGTCCGACAAGTTTGGTTCTTGTCACTCATTAGTCTAAATTCGATGTTTTGGTGTTTCGTCTGTCCGACAAGTTTGGTTTTTTCTCGCTCGTTGATGTTTTACGCAAATCGATGACCTTGGTATCCTTGCTGTTGACAATACGGGTAGTCTCTTTAGATGTGAAGTGTAAGGTTATTAGTAAGGTTCTCAACGTATGCTTTGCATTACACTATTAAAAAGACACAAGATGAGGTATTAAAAGTGTGTTGATACGTTTGTTTGGACGTTTGTCAGTGAAAGTTTGCAAAGTTCTTGTCTCGTCCGTACTCTTACGTGAAGTCTCATCCATATATGTTTGTCTCTATGTATGTAACTATGTATGTATCTATGTATGTATCTCTATCTGTCTGTCTCTATATGTATGTGTCTATGTATATCTTTATATATGTCTCTATATGTATGTCTCTATGTATATCTCCATGTCTGTCTCTATGTATATCTCTATGTCTTTATCTATGTATGTATCTATGTCTGTATCTATGTATGTCTCTATGTATGTATCTATGTATGTCTCTATGTATGTATCTATGTATGCCTCTATTTATGTCTCTATGTATGTATCTATGTATATCTCTATGTATGTTCAATGTATATATCTATGTCTGTCTCTGGGTATGTATCTATGTATGTCTCTATGTATGTCTCTATGTATATCTCTATGTCTGTTCTATGTATATCTCTATGTCTGAATCTATATGTATGTGTCTATGTATGTATCTATGTATGTATCTATGTATGTATCTATGTATGTCTCTATGTATGTATCTATGTATGTATCTATGTATGTCTCTATGTATGTATCTATGTATGTATCTATGTATGTCTCTATGTATGTATCTATGTATATCTCTACGTCTGTCTATATGTATGTATCTATGTCTGTCTCTATATATGTATGTATCTATGTATATCTCTATGTCTGCTCTATGTATGTCTCTATGTTTGTGTTAATGTCTGTCTCTATGTATGTATCTATGTATGTATCTATATATGTCTCTATGTATGTATCTATATATATAGCTCTATGTCTGTCTCTATGTATATGTCTATATATGTCTCTATGTATGTATCTATGTACGTATCTATGTATGTCTCTATGTATATCTCTATGTCTGTCTCTATGTATATCTTTATGTGTGTCTCTATGTATGTATCTATGTATGTATCTATGCATGTCTCTATGTATGTATCTATGTCTGTCTATATGTATGTATCTATGTATGTATCTATGTGTGTCTCTATGTATGTCTCTATGTATTTATGTATCTATGTTTGTCTCTATGTATATCTCTATGTCTTTCTCTATGTATATATCTATGTATGTATCTATGCATGTCTCTATGTATGTATCTATGTCTGTATCAATGTATGTATCATGCTCACTGACGATATTCTTAGCGAGCTCGCCGGACAGAGAAGAAAGTTTTAGTTGTTTTTTTTAACTTAAACGGCTCTTTTCAGAGCCAACCACATTCTCACAAAAGAGTGTTAACTATATCGGTATTGCTACAAAGTCGGGTAAGTACAAATGTCGTATGTTCGCTAATGTTATAGGTCAAAGGCTTATACTGGTTTTGTTTATAGCCAGTGTTCGATATAATTCTTACAAATGATAGCTAATACACCTGTACTGTTCTAACATGACGCTTCACTTTGTTACGCACCTGTTTCGAAAAAGAGGTTTGCCGACTTTAGTGTCAAGGTCACCGAGTCGTTATCACTTGCACAGGGAATATCGCTTCAAAACAGTCTGGAACCAGTTTGCAATCTGTTTTCAAGTGTGCACTCAAGCGAGATACGACTGATAAGTATTCATTTTATATGTCAATACCCGACTGTTCTGCCAATACACAGAGCATTCATAACGAGTTTATACCGTTTAATAGCGTCAGTTTTGTAGTGTACTGAAAAAAGTATATGTTATATGTCAGTACCCGACTGTTCTTCCAACACACAGAGCATTCATTGCGAGTTTATACCGGTTAATATCGTCAGTTTTGTAGTGTACTAAAAAAAATTACCAAACGAACTTCTAGAATGAGATTTTCCACTCGCTATAACACGTCACTGATCATAACGCCACATGATGTGGGTTATATTCAAGTGCGCAAGTTCAAAACAATGGCTAACCAAAGCACTACCTGTATAACCAACTCACCTCGCACACACAATTACTATACGTAGCAATTTATAGTTTAATAATGTCATACAGGGTGCACACGCTCACGCTCGCAACAAACAAACATGTCCAGACACGTCTCGAGTACGGGTTTTATCAAAGATACGAATTTAACTACTACCTAATAACACTAGTCTCAGGATTGGACCTATTTTATGGTTGTAAATATATAGGTTAGGAGAGATCCATACCTAAACAAATGGTCGACTACCTACGACTTATAAGAATAGCCACTATTGCGCATGCGCAATGACTTATTTAATTGACGTCACATGATGGGATTATATTACATACGCGAAAGCTCAAAATGTTGACTAACCAAATCACTACCTGTTTGACCAACTCACCTCGTGTACAAAATTACGGCGCGTAGCAGTTTAATGACGTCATACAGGGTGCGCGCGCTCGCACTCGCAGCAAACAAACATGTCCAGACACGCCTCGAGTACGGGTTTTATAAGAGACACCAAAGGTCTAATTCCAAAATGGTCGCTCTGTTCGAAAAAAAGAGGCTACAGGTTCTGTCCTATATGTAATCTACATTTCGTATACATTACTTTAGATAAAACGACCTCCGTTGAATTTATAATCCTTTTATTATAAATTACGCCTTATTATAATACCACATTTTCGACATGTCATCGTCAACCAAATAAGGGCTCGGTATTCTGGCGGAGGCTAGGCCTACGGGCCAAGCAATCTCGTGTGTGACATATTCAAATGCTCTTCGGTATATTTTATTTTTATTCAAAAAGTCGTCGTATACCTTTACGATAATACCTCCTATGCTTTAACATGGTGAAAATTATCTATCATTTAACACGGGGAAAATTCAAAAAGTGGTCGCATACATTTACGACAATAGCTCCTATGCTTTAACATGGGGTAAAAATTCCCTATCTCTTAACATGGGGTAAAAATGGCCTATCCTTTAACCCGGGCGCGCACTGGAGGAAAACCCTATCCTTTAACATGGGTTTCGCTTACTTGTCCCGCCAGGGATTATGTTTGTAGTTCATGATATATCTGTAAGGGGGCTCCATTGCGCGCAAGAGACACAAATTTTGGCAGTACTCGAACATTTAGTTCACAACTTATTCACAAGGTAGCACCATTTGTAGTTCACGACCTACCCACTAGGGAAAATTTAGTACATAAAAAATCCGATAGGTGGCGTTATTTTAGTTCACGACATATCCATTAGGGGCGTTGTCTTAGTTTATGGCCTATCCGCCAGGTGGCGCCAATTGACTTTGACTTACATCAGAGTACTTTCCACTTCCACAACGGAAAAAGGATCTTTCTACATTGGACCACCTATATTACTACTTACAAAAATAGATAAGCGAGCGAAAAATGAACAACTCAGAACACGTCTAAAACATGAAATTCTACGGTCGCTAGCACCCTCACGGCTCGTCCTGTCCCGACGATCTTGGTATCATTTGAAAGGATGCACTTTTTGTTATTCTAGTGACAGCTAGATTTCCCGGTAACCGTTCAAAGAACACCGATAAATGGACCTACAATCATGCCGTTTTCGGTGTTCTGTACGGTTCCGAACGATGTTGGCGGCGGGTACTCAGTACACTAATCTTCCGACTGCGGCGCTGTTTTCCTCATTTGCATAGGTTCAGACATGCGCACTTCACCATTTCTTGATTTCATGTTATAAGCTCCACCCACTTTTAAACCGCGGCGAAACTAATGTGCTTTGATCGCAGCGAAACTGATATATCTCTACGTCGGCGTGACGTCACAATAAAGTATGTCACACAACGGGTCTAAATTCGTTGCGTTGGTTGGTTGATATACGTGATTGTGACGTCACGCCTACTTCACGTATGTCATTTTAGCAGCCGTTTGAAAGTGGGTGGAGCTTATACCATGAAATCAGATAGTGGTGCCTCAATCGGTAGATTGGTGAACTGTGTCGACGAAACAACATGGTTAACAGTGTCTAAGACACCGGAACGGGCCCGGTTGTAGGTCCGTTTTCGGTTAATTTTAGGAATTATTATCAGGAAACCATTTATATGTTTGAATAGCAGAACGCTTAAACTTTCAAATGACATCAATATTGTTGGGATCCGACGAACCGTATTGGTACTAGCAATCATTAAAAAGGCATTTTTGGAACGTTTTGACAGTTGTTCATTTTTCTCTCGCTTATCTATTTTTGCTACTGACTATCTTACCCTTCAAAGAATTACTCTTCGAAGATCTTCGCAATGTATTTATGCGACTTATACTGCGTTCACACAGAGCGGAAGCGGTTTAGCTAAGCGGCTTAACTTCACGTATACACAATTATGTAACAATTGAAGACAGATGTAGCAAACAATACTACGTCACAAAACGGTTAAAAGTTAAATCGTTTATAGTTACGTCGCTTTAAAGCTTTCTGTGTGAACACGGGATTAGTACAATCGTAGAAACACACCCATGACGTAGCGAACAACTCCACGTAATAGCTACCAAATTAAAATATGATGATTTCAAATTATCGCGCGATAACACTATACCCCTTGCTATCCTGTCACGTAACGATTATGTCGCGTAAAATTACTTTGTGGAAATTAGCCGAACGACGGGTATAGCAGTGCCGGATGTAGTGCCAAAACATCTTAAACGTTGCTTTTATCGAGGTGCCGCTACGCATAACCTTCACAACAGGTCAGAAGCATGTCGCTATTAAAATATATATTCATCTATTACAGTATAGGATCAATGCTGAAAAAGCTTTAAAACTAACACTGGAAATGACTAAACAATTTTTTTAATTATATTAATACTCTCGAGTACACCTGGGGGTCGCATTAGTATCATACTCTTTGGCATCGCCGGTTCACCCCTCTACTTATATAATAAAACTTACTTAACCTGAACAAAATTACAGTGAACCGTGTCTAAATGACACGAATGGTACTAACATAATATTAAATTAACGTAACTATAAACGTGATAACCATATAATCTTAGAAATGCTGATAGTAGTGGTTTTGCAGAAAATGCAATAGAAAAATGAATACATGCATGTCAATACGTTTTAGTTATATTACCAAGATAATATGTAAACTTGTGCAAGTAAGCTGTTTCGTTAAATACAAAATTGTCATATTATTTTGATTCAATTTTAATTTTGACCACTTGTTTGAATAAAAATATAAAGGACAACAATCACATTTACAGACCAACATCCCTCAGTCAATCAGTAAACAAATGTGTCTGAGTACCCACCGTGGTGTTTGCAAGAAAAATGTCAATTGTCCACGAACTATACATAGGAAGTTCGCACAACAGCATGTTGCTGATCTCATCCAAGAATTCATCTATGCGACTGTTCTTGATATCAAGCAGCTGTAAATAAAACAGAGCGGATGTGGAAATTGAAACCACAGTGATAATCAGTCATGTGTGTATATTGTGTTGGTGCCATATTTGAATATAGCACAGTATCAAATAAAAAAATAGTACGTACACTACTGCAAACATGTACATATATTGTTATTACCAGTTGTACAATCAGCAGATCCTATATTAGCAAACATCTAAGTATTTATTAGAAAATTCATAGCTTATTAATGTATTGTTAGTTTTAAAGAAAAAGTAATTAGTTGGCACCTGTTTAATCAGACCATCAACATCAGTCAACGCATTCCGTACACTTTCAAAGTACGAGTCCATATTCATAGATGACCACGTCAAGCTTGTTAGTCCTGGTCGTATGGTTGTATCGATCTGATTGAAAAACATTAACATGAAAATAAAAACATTGCCAAATGATGTAATATATATCACAATATTAATTGTTTTTAAATTAATTTATATATTTTACCACATGGCTGGTAAATATATAACAAGTTTCAATTATTATAATATTTTGTGTAAAGATATGTTGTTGACGAGTAATTTAAATGAATAAGAAATGTAGACATGCATTGATCCAAAAAGTTACTTACCTGCTTAAGGATAGGAGCCATCAGTGACTTGAAGATGGGAGGTGTTTTTGCTCGAAACGTATGATTGTCATCCAAAAGTGACTGAAATATGGTCACATTTATTTCATACGCCTATTTGGTCAGTTACATTTACCTACAGATTTTCACAAATAAAATGGAAACATGGATTCGAACACCGATCCTTTCGATTGACAGACTGGTGCTATAAGTACTACATTTCAGCGCCTCACTCGTTAACTTTCCTTTCACAATGTAATACAAATGGCTGTTATAAGGAAAATTATAGCATACTTATTATATAGTCTCCAACTATTCCTATCGGTGATAAACATACCATTTCTATTGATACTACTTGGTAGTATGAAATAAGAACCTCAAATCTACAACCTAAGTAGATTGTATATGTAATTATTAAATACCAGCTGTGTTGAAAAGAAATTGTCAAAATAAAACAACATCTATGCCAATGGATATGATTAAACCTAAGGGAGTTCCCCCATAATCATGTGCACTGGAATTTTACCCATCCTCAAATCATTTGCACTTAAATCTAATAAAAGTATGGTTGGTATAATTATGAATACTAAAAATAGGCCAAACCCCAAATGCGCTACATTTGAATCCCACTTACCCCCAAAATACAGTATTTATAAACCCATTCCAATTTGTTTCCACCCTTTATAATTGGTCACTGGCCTAGTTTTTAGGACAGAGTTGGCTTGAAAACATACTGAACAGTTACATTATTGCAGTATATTGTTTGCCAGAAACAGCATTCACGCACTGGGCTGGTTGCTGCTAAATGTTGTCGTGACCAGCGAAATGCAGAGCTGGTGCAGGGTTATGCGTTCAGGATTTTCAAATTTGAATAACATAAAACCAATCACAATTTCTGCATACATCCACTGACATATTTCTAATTGGCATTAGTATCTTTACGATCATTAAATTCCCCCACTGGAACTCCGCATACAGCATTTTGATATGTTGAGCACACAAGTTCCCAACTCCCCATTTTATCAATCCACAAGATTACGGTTTCTGAAGACGTCCAAGATTAATAATTGTAATTATAGCAATTAATAATTGCTATAAAGCTGAAGCTTACTGATAGTAAATATACAAAGCTATCAGAATATGGCGAAACACATTTTTAGTAATTTATTCAGAAAACATAATTTCAGGACTCAGGCTATTTCTCGAGCTGCTCGATAAATAACGCCGAATCTGATCGTTATTTCTCGAGCAGCTCGAGAAATAACGTCGATTTTAATCGTTATTTATTGAGCAGATCTCGACGTGCATGCGTGTGCACTTAAATATATTTTCAAGGCATCTGCGTGGACAGAGTAATTTTCTGAAGTAAATCCGACGCTGTCGAATCGTTTCGTGCCTGTATTTGTCCGTTCTGATGGGAAATGAAGACTTTTGTTATTCGTCGAGCTGCTCGAGAAATAACGCCGACTTCGTTCGTTATTTATCGAGCAGATCTGGACGTGCATGCATGTGCACTTAGAAATAATTTCAAGGCATCTACGTGGACATACTAATTGTTTGAAGTAAATCCGATGCAGTCTGATCGTTTCGTGCCTGTATTTGTCCGTTCTGATGGGAAATGAAGACTTTTCTTATTCGTCGAGCTGCTCGAGAAATAACGCCGATTTCGTTCTTTATTTATCGAGCAGATCTGGACGTGCATGCATGTGCACTTAGAACTATTTTCAACGCCTCTACGTGGACATACTAATTGTTTGAAGTAAATCCGATGCAGTCTAATCGTTTCGTGCCTGTATTTTTCCGTTGTGATGGGAAAATAAAGACTTCTTATACGTCGAGCTGCTCGAGAAATAACATAGTTCATACTTTGAGTGCCATATGTTATCAGTTGTTACCATTTCTGATACAAAAATGAAATATATTACAAAATGAATTACATCATAGTCAAAATATAAGCAACATACCGAATTATGCACGCATGCTCACATATATTAAAACTGTACAAATCACAAACATTATAAAACAGACAACTAGGCTGAAACATATGTCAGTTTACAATGAGAAAGTCAACTGAGAAAGTACTTGTAAATATTTCGGCATTTTTACATCCAATGTTATGTTTGTGTGCATAATTATAAGTTTAATGACTAATCAAAATATTTATTTTCATGAGAAAGTTCAACCTGCAACTGCATCATTTGCCGTGTTCCTTTGATCAAAAAATTACCGTCATATGGATGTATACATTACTTCCACTCACGTTTTATTGACGTTTGTAATCCCGGATGAAGTAAACTGTAATTTACGCAGAGGACGTCAAGGCATACTGTTTGGCTGTGTACACGTTTTAACATATATATCGTGCAGATCGATTGTATACAAAAAGACACTGCTAACTTATCTCCAATCATATATAGTTGTACATATGTCGAAATTACAAATAATTTAATTAATAATATTATCATACAGGTGTAACCTTGCTTTTAAGTGTACTGTACACTTAACAGAATGAATCGTACGTTGTCACATACCATAACAAACAACAAGGCAATACCATTTGTTTACAAATTTATAAACATCCACAATCAAAGTGATAAAATAAAATGTATTTGTTTATACGCTATTATTTTTGTAATTATTTCCATTGTCATCAGTACAAAAAGCAATAACATACCATTACAGTACATATCACACTGGACAAAAATAATATATCTGTTCATGTCAAAATTGCATGTGATATTGGGCTTGAATTCCTTGCATGGTGCTGAAGCGTTAACAGAAGGCATACCTACTGCCATTATGGGACAAGTCCAATTAAGCCACAAAATACAGAAACTATATATATATATATATAAATATATACGGTTCGTGGTTGAAAGTGGAAATTAAGGTGACTTGTGCAAGTGCGACCCGTCATCCAACGAAAAATGTACAGAATTGGATTAACTGCGAGAACTGTATGGCCTGGTGGCACTGCAGCTGTGCAAGGGTTACAGAAAAGCCACGTAATTTTTACTGCAACGAATACACAAGGCGAAATAAATAATGTGTACAGGTGTAGGCTTGAGGTGATGCCAAGCGATGAAAGGTGTACAGGTGTAGGCTTGACAAGATGCCAAGCGATGAAGGGTGTACAGGTGTAGACTTGATGTGATAACAAGCAATGAAAAGTATAGGAATTGGAATTTACTGCAATTAAAGATATCATCTGTAGTTCAGAATAGTCTTGAATTTCTTTTTCAAATAACCTTGAACAGTCTTGACATCCACATATCTAGTAGTTTACGCGGACACTGTAAAAAGAACATCTTCATTTCCCACCAGAACGGATTAATACACGCACAAAACGATTCAACTGCGTTGGATTTACTTCAGACAATTAGTACGTCCACGTAGATGCCTTGAAAATATTTCTAAGTGCACACGAATGCATGTCCAGATCTGCTCGATAAATAACGAACGAAGTCGGCGTTATTTCTCGAGCAGCTCGACAATAAGAAAAGTCTTCATTTCCCATCAGAGCGGACAAATACAGGCACGAAACGACTCAACAGCGTCGGATTTACTTCAAACAATTAGTATGTCCACGTAGATGCCTTGAAATTATTGCTAAGTGCACATGCATGCACGTCCAGATCTGCTCGATACATAACGAACGAAGTCAGCGTTATTTCTCGAGCAGCTCGACGAATAAGAAAAGTCTTCATTTCCCATCAGAGCGGACAAATACAGGCACGAAACGTTTCGACAGCGTCGGATTTACTTCAGAAAATTACTCTCTCCACGCAGATGTCTTGAAAATATATTAAGTGCACATGCATGCACGTCCAGATCTGCTCGATAAATAACGATTAAAATCGACGTTATTTGTCGAGCTGCTCGACAAATAACAGCCAGGTCTCGCGTTATTTCTCGAGCTGCTCGACAAATAACAGCCAGGTCTCGCGTTATTTCTCGAGCTGCTCGACAAATAACGGACCGAATTCGCGTTATTTATCGGGCGTAATTTCAGGTGTAGTATCTACCTTAATACAACATTAAAATATCACACATAAATATCTACGGTACTTCTACTGCATACGAGTCTTCCCATATTATATAATTATACCGTTTGTTGAATATTAAAACAATTTGAAACTTACTTTCAATGTGCAATGATCAGCCTTCAGCTTTTTCCTCAGTAGACAGAGTGTCTTTGCAAAATCAGGTATATCAAGATGTAGTTTCCTCATACACTCTGATTCTTTTATTACTTCATATATCAGAGGATCGAAGTTAACAAGCAACTCTTTCGTCTCTGGGTGTCTCACCAACAGAGGCACTCTCAGTGCTGATAATGAACAACAAATTAAAGTTATTTGTTTAGATAACAATCATTTACTTCAGTTATGATTATGTGCCTAAATTAGTAAATCTGATTGAGGAAATCATTATGAAAATATTAAGTGACAACAGATTCCAATAAAACCCATAAACACACATGGGTCTAAAAATTAACTTAAGAGAATCCCATCTGTCTAAATATGGCTAATACCAAAAATAGATAAGCGAGCGAAAAATTTATAACTGTTAAACACGTTCCAAAAACGCCTTTTTAACGATTGCTAGTACTATTACGGTTCGTCGGATCCCAACAATATTGATGTCATTTGAAGGTTTAAGCTTTCTGCTATTCAAACATATAAATAGTTTCCTGGTAATCATCCCGAAAATTAACTAAAAACAGACCTACAACCAGGCCTGTTCCGGTGTCTTAGACACTGCGAACGATGTTGTTTCGTCGACACAGTTCACCAATCTACCGATTGAGGCACCGCTATCTGATTTCATGGTATAAGCTCCACCCACTTTCAAACGGCTGCTAAAATGACATACGCGAAGTAGGCGTGACGTCACAATCACATATATCAACCAACCAACGCAACGAATTTAGACCCGTTGGGAGGCGTACGTTATTGTGACGATCAAAGCACACCAGTTTCGCCGCGGTTTAAAAGTGGATGGAGCTTATAACATGAAATCAAGAAATTGTGAAGTGCGCATGTCTGAACCTATGCAAATGAGGAAAACAGCGCCGCAATCGGAAGATTAGTGTACCGAGTCCCCGCCGCCAACATCGTTCGGAACCGTCCGGAACACCGAAAACGGCGTGATTGTAGGTCCATTTATCGGTGTTTTTGAACGGTTCCCGGGAAATCTAGATGACGCTAGAATAACAAAAAGTGCATCCTTTCAAATGATACCAAGATCGTCGGGACAGGACGAGCCGTGAGAGTGCTGGCGACCGTAGAATTTCATGTTTTGGACGTGTTCTGAGTTGTTCATTTTTCGCTCGCTTATCTATTTTTGCTAATACTAACCTTGTCTAGCAGCTTGTACAGATTCTTTCCAGGCACGATAGTACAACATTTCATATTCTATCAGCACCTGAGCAACCTTGTTATAATGTTTAACAACATTCTTGGCCTGCATGGTTTTCAAAACTTCTGGATGATTCTGAAATACACGTTTTAAATATTGTAGAGCACCATATGTGAATTTACATATTATTCTTTAAACAGGTTTCACAGAGCCAACACTAATTCTTTAGACAAAAAGCATAGTTGTTAAGAAGACAACAGGTCAGGTAATCTACCAATATTCAATACTGAACCTATGCACTTACTGCAAATGTGTGCATTGGCTCTGATATTTTCTTGTACAGCAGTCTTGCCCAAGCAATTTTCCCTGCAATAGGAGGCATGTCCCTGGGAATGGGAGGGTCTTCCCGTTGTCTGTGGTAGAGCTGTAAAATAATAGAAACATAATATATCAGCAAGATCCGAAAATAAAAATAAACCAATATGGCTGAGACAGATATTGAAGAGATAGACCTTTCATCCCTGATGAACGATCGACCCGTTTGGAAACGGCTCATCTAAGCTCCGGTCCCGGCCAACTTATGATGATGATGACTTTTTAGCAGTAACACCAATTCATATTTTTTCAGTTATTACAAAAAGTTAAGTAAACTATGTGTTTAAACCATAATTGCAGTGTTTGAAATATTATAAAAATATGAATATAGCTGCGCATAAATGTCAGTTAATGCAGTGAAACTATATTAAGAGATCAGATAATAAATAACTGTCACGCATTGGCATTAAATACTTTTTCACATTACCTTTTTAATATCATCAATTTTCCCATTAAATTGCAAAAGAAGTCTCTTATATTTTTCTTCAATGTTCAAACCTTTGAGCTTGCATTTTTCAAACCTGTAAAAGAAGTAGGTAAAGTGGTTACATGAAGTTTATATCCTTTATATAAGTATATTTCCCGTTCAATGAACAGTATTAATATAAAAGGAACCTCAACATAATGTAAATACGAGATTGTGCGTATCGGGAAACGGTTGCCTATCGTAGCGTCGCGACAGAGACGGGGGACCCAGAGAGGCGAGGGTCTGTGCGAGACGGGAAACGGCAGTCTGCCGTAGCGTCATGACTGAGACGTTGGATCCAAAGAGTCGAGGGACCGTGCGAGTCGGTGGGAGGCAGCCTACCGCAGCATCGTGACAGAGACGGGGGACCCTGCGAGGCGAGAGACCCAACGAGGCGAGGGACCGTGCGAGACCAGGGACCGTACGAGGAGAGGGAACCAGCGGAAGGAGTCATCGGTTTTGTTGTAACATAGACAATCTGAACTGTTGGGTTCCTTAATATGTTTCCTGATTACGTAGTCGATTTTCAATTGTTATTCATAGCTAAGTTAATAGGTAATCTTACTTGTGATATTTCGGAAACTAAATTTAGCAAGTAATTAGGGCCGAGTTGATGGTCAGTCGTGGTTTAAAACGATGATGTAGATCCCTGGGTCTTTCCTTTTAAATCTTTAAGTTTATACTATCCTTCATTACATTATTAAATTCATTAAATGTATGAAATTGTTTATATTCATTAACCGTCCGTGGTTGTGTTATTTAATAAGACAGTCGTCACTTGCTTGCGTTGCATAGTACATAATAGTGACGACATCTCCTAGACTCGAGCCACCTATTTCGCGGGAGAACCACCGAACCATGGCAGCCAAACGGCTTGACCTTGGCCAATACCGATACTGACTATGCGTCATGCAGCAATACGAGCGGGAAAGCGACGGCATTATTAATCGGCCGGTTACTCTGTATGCGGACACTAACACACACAGTCAAATATTATAATAGCGATAAGACGTTGCCTATACACACAATAGCACATCAATATATAGTTTCCATTTATACAACTCACTTTTCAATGAATTGTAGAGCTTGAAGTGTGGTCGGTGCCTTTACAAATCCAACATCCATGAATTCTTGAACATTTGCCTAGTGATACAACAAAACGCATTCAATTTAGATTATTTATCTGAATGATGGACCTATGTAAAATGACTTCAACATAACATTTAAACACAACCAAAGCATTTAATTGCATTACAAGGTCAGATGTTATTGTTTTATGAAGTACATGTTCCATATATGTGTAATCTAGTTCAGTACTGTAATTAGTGTGCATTAAAAATAATTATTTTAAATCAGTTAAAAACACAGCATTATGTTTAGTATTGCCGAAAAATAAGATAATTTATTACGACAACATGCACCTCCAAGTCACAAATCTGCCGCTTGAAGTCAACGAAGTCATGATCAAAGTCTAGTTTTCTGTGATCCAGTATGTCATATGGTTTCTTCTTCATCTTGTTATAAATTGTCTGGAACTTCGTTATAGTTGACTCCATACCTTCGATGCTTGATTCAGCCAGACCAGAAAATGCCTCAATTATGTCAAACAAGGACATAATCTGGTGAAACATAAACAATTAATATTACGAATTAGCTTAATTTCACGTTCCATCAATATGTCGTAATCCCTGCATTACTGTATAATTTATGCGTGTATAGTCGTGTGTTAACGTTTCCTAGTTTCCTAGTTATTTCCAGCGCTCGGCAACGTTTTATTAACTGACTAGTCTGTATTATTGTGGTTACAATGTAATGGTCTTAAGAGGTCTCATTCAACCAGTCAGCCTTTTTCAGAACGTTATCGCCAAACCGACCTTTATATGCTGGCACTGAGAGTGGTCACTGCCAGGGTGCCTGTCGTCCTCAGTTGTTCTTTTACGTCCCAAATTGAGACGGGACCAACCAGTCCCCAATGTTGAGAGCCAGATTTTTACACCAAATATCATGCCAGCCCGGTCCGGGTTTCGAATTCAGAGCGCTGGCATGCCAGGCGGATGTGCTAACCATTACACTAGCCGCGCTCCACACTAGCTGCTGGTGCGCACGCGCGTGCGAATATGCATATATACATTTATTATATGTCCACGCACAAAGTGCAGTTTAGTTGTATGTATGTATGTATGTATGTATGTATGTATGTATGTATGTATGTATGTATGTATGTATATGTGTATGTATGTATGTATGTATGTATGTATATACATATAAATATATATATACATATATATGTATATATATATATGTTTCCAACAAAGATATATATATATATATATATATATATCTTTGTTGGAAACATTCAGCAATACTGCAATTAAACGATTTGTATACCTAAATCCATCACTGTTAAATGTTACTGATGACCACTAGCCTTTTTCAATCTCTTGCAGAAAGCATCGAACTTTCCAAATATATACATCTCAGAGAATTCAAACGGCTGCTCTCCGGGTAGAGCTTCAATCTTTCTCTTGGTATCACGAAAAGCCATCTGATAATGCTGATAGAGTGAAATACAGGCATATATCCTCTTAATGAGCACATCTGTTGGCAGGTCCCATATCTTGACCATGCCATCTTCAGTCAAGTATGCCTTGCAGGTTTTCAGCATCTGGTTCGTCACCTAAGATGTCGTAAACAGAGAAGACCTTAACATAACTTGTCTCCAAGGTAACATTTGCCACATTCAGTAAGCCACAAACATATATCAATGAAAATATCTTACTTTTAAGTATCTTACAAGAATATTTATTGGAGCGCTTTACATTTATCAACGATTGATTATCATCTTGCGAAAGGTGCTGGTGTGATACCAAATAGAAAACGCAATTTTACTGTGGGTGCATGACTGACTGGTTACGTAATGTGTAAGAATAACAAAAGGGGATGTGTGGTCGAGTAATTTAACATTTTAAAGAATCTGCTCAGATTATACAATACAAAAATAAAGAAATGTTGATTGGAAGAACAGTTTGGTGTGATGTTTGCACTAGGAACACAATATTGATCACAATATTAGGTTACCGGTAGTCTAATGACTATTGAAATAAAAAACAAATTATAATTTGCATAAATGGACATATAACATGCAGAGAATCGGCTAATAATATAATTGATGTCAAGCAAGTAGTTATTATGTTTCACATAGGATGGATTGTCAATAAGCCAATAACAATATTGTTAGTAATGCTAGTTGCTTTAGAAATCTGATGACAATCTAGTAGCGTTTAAACATCTTGAAATATGATCACATATAAATATAATATTTTTTATTATTAGCATTGCATTTTGTTTTTACCTTGATGAAAAGTGATGTCATGCGCTCAGATGAATTATAATATCTAGAAAGGCTATTGATCATTCGAATGGCATTAATGAGGCTAGGGATACTCCCAATCATTTCAGCCTGAAACATTAATATACTAGTAAATAATAGATGTGTTTACCTTATTATGCTGTATGTCACAACAGTGTGTGTGTGTGTGTGTGTGTGTGTGTGTGTGTGTGTGTGTGTGTGTGTGTGTTTGTGTGTGTGTGTGTGTGTGTGTGTGTGTGGTGTGTGTTGTGTTTTGTGTGGTGTGTGTGGTGTGTGTGGTGTGTGTGGTGTGTGTGGTGTGTGTGGTGTGTGTGTGTGCGTGTGTGGTGTGTGTGTGTGTGTGTGTGTGTGTGTGTGTGTGTGTGTGTGTGTGTGTGTGTGTGTGTGTGTGTGTGTGTGTGTGTGTGTGTGGTGTGTGTTGTGTTTTGTGTGTGTGTGGTGTGTGTGGTGTGTGTGGTGTGTGTGGTGTGTGTGGTGTGTGTGGTGTGTGTGGTGTGTGTGGTGTGTGTGGTGTGTGTGGTGTGTGTGGTGTGTGTGGTGTGTGTGGTGTGTGTGTGTGTGTGTGTGTGCGTGTGTGGTGTGTGTGTGTGACTGTGTGTGTCTGTGTGTGTCTGTGGTCTTAGTGGTGTGTGTGCGTGTGTGTGTGTGTGTGTGTGTGTGTGTGTGTGTGTGTGTGTGTGTGTGTGTGTGTGTGTGTGTGTGTGTGTGTGTGTGTGTGTGTGTGTGTGTGTGTGTGTGTGTGACTGTGTGTATATGTGCGTGCGTGCGTGCGTGCGTGCGTGCGTGCGTGCGTGCGTGCATGTGTATGTATGAGGGTACGCTCCCGTGCGCGTTCATTTGTGTGTGTGCATGCATGTGTTTTTCACGCATTACAAATTAGTTGCTAAAGCATCATAATATGCATAACACTGAATTACGTATTCACCACTCCAAATATATCAGTGACTGTTTAAATTGATGCGTGTACATTATGTAGAGATATACGTACAGGATCAGCAAGATAGAGTGGCTCGCAGAACTTCTCTAAGGTATACAGGAATTTCATGTTGTCCTTTGCTTCGTTTGCAGCATCTGTGATTTTGCCATCCAGATATTGCCATTTCTGAAAGACAGGATTTTGAGATGGCAATTTAACATTTTGCTTTGCCATTAGTTTAACCACAATTACACAAGAGCAGATTGATCAAACACATTCTACCATTTCAAGCAAACCCATTTGCAGCTCTCAGTTTCTCCAGAAACACAATATAATAACATTATTATAAAGACAATTTTATGTCATTCATAATCACTCTATGAAAATTCCAACTCGTAAGAAACTATAGCTGTAAATTATTGTTATACACACATTGTCCACTTTACCTAATTACACTTATGCATACAACAATGAACACTCATCAAATCCTTTGAAATAGCATGCATTAAGCCTGACCACGGAAGGGTACAGAGGACACAATTAAATTATTTACCCAAAAGCAACATATCTAAGAAAGACTGCATAATTTCTTCACGTCTTCCATACATTTATAAGAGAATATGAGAAATGAGAATAATATCACTCTGGATCATTGACGCAATATTGTGATTGTAAACAACGTGGGTGAAGTTGGTGATTATATACAACACTAATAAGGTGCGGGTTTAACTAAGGACTATAGGTTAAAATTTGGATAAAAAGGTGCTACATTGTTGCTGGTTAAACCAGATGAAAGGCATGACACATATACATATATAGTTTCTGGTTCTTCGGTGTTGTGAGGATTTCCAAACAAACCACGGAATCAACTCTCCAAAATCGTGATGCAGTTTGATCGAAAAATAAAAACTGCCTGGAGAAAACGATCGTCAACCCAGGCAACATTACATACACTACTGAACAGTTCTTAATATTATAATCTATGAAAACAATCTGATCGATGACGGGCAATAGATATTAAAATAAGAATAATTTTATGGTATGTTAAGGTAGATACTAACCTTCAAGATTTTTGATTTGGCCACATGCAGCACATGAATGGCCATACGACAATTATGACTCTTGATTTGCTCAAGAATTGAATTAAACCGTGCAGTCATTAGACGCCAATACTCAAACTCTGCCAGTGGCCCAGTGTCATCTGCTTCTTTTCTAATTTGCTCATTTTGCACAAGCACCTACAACCAGGTTGTGCAATAATAACCTATTTTAAAAGGTATGACATGATATATGTCCTAACTCGCCAACTTGGTTTTTATTTGTTAATAGTAATGGTTTTAATTGTGATTAAATTGGAGGGTTGCTATTGAGGAACGGTGAGTAGCATGTGTCGTAGAAGCCTTTCCATGGGACATTGCGGGCTGTGAACATTTCAGGCGGACAACATATCAGGGTACTTATATGTATATGCATTGGCGTGTACTCCACATTATGAAACAATCAAAAGAAGTACACTTTACCAATACAAAATTATAGAAAAGGTCTGCCGTGCCTAATTCCTTGGAAACCCAAGCTCGGCAACACATTAACAAGTTTAGTAAATCTTTAAATTGGTAAGCACTTCCTATTTGTTAACAAAAGGATGAAAACGCCATGAGGCTAAATAAGGTAAGCATGGTTAAAACACGCGCGTCTTTAGATGACTGCTGACATAACATAATTGAAAGGGAGTGAATTGTCGACTCACTTTCGCAATCTGACAACACCACTGAGTTGCAGTTTCTTCAATAGCTGCTACAATGTCAGGATTGCCTGCTGCTGCTATACACTCCGTTGCAGTGAGAACTGTAGTTAGATCCACGTCTTTGCATGGCTCCAATACAACTTGGTCACACACACTGGCATGTGCACCTAACAACATTAATATATAAAGGGTGAACGTTACTGGAACGTTCTGACACAATGTCCGCATAACGTTCGAGGAGCGTAACACTAATAATGTTATTGGAACGTTTCTAGAACGTTCTGACAGAATGTTCGCAGAACATTCGCGAACGTAACGCTAATAACGTTATTAAAACGTTACTAGAATGTTCTGACACGATGTGCATGTCCCAGCTAACAAAAATATGTTGCCAGAACGTTCCCACAACGGAAAGTTTTGGACAGTTTTCTTAACGTTCTATGAACGTTATGCATAACGTTATTGTGTAACGGTAGGAGAACGTTTTTTGGAAATTTTTCTTAACGTTACTATTATGTTATGATAACGTTAGTGGTAACGTTCTGAAAACGATTTTTGGAAAGTTTTCTTAACGTTACCAGAACGTTCATAGACGTGTATAAGGACCAAAACATTTTCTACAACATTTGGTTCGGCCGCCCTCACGAACCTTTGGTCATGCCCCTCTGGACACGCCCCATATATATATATATATATATATATATATATATATATACATATATATATATACATATATGCCCAATCATTTTCAGTCAAAACATGGACTGTGGGTTTCAAATTAGTAGTCGGTTGATCACTTTACATGCTTAATGTATCTATATTCAAAATTTATTTTATACCAAGAACACAATATTGACATTGATCATATTATTTGCACGTTGTTCCTATTTTGTATAAATATCATTTAAGGGTTAGTTTGCTGCAATTGTGAATTGAAGAACGTTGTAAAAACGTTCCCGGGACGTTAAGCTGTGCAATTAATGAACTAAATTATGCATACTATAAAACTTATCATTGTTGAATGGGTGTGAGACATGGGCCTTGAGGACCGACCATGACACGAGGATGGAAAGGGTTGAGATGAGGATGGTGAGATAGATGTGTGGCGCATCACTCAGCGACAGACAGACCAATGCAGAGCTTAGAAGAAGAGTAGGAGTGGAGGCGATTGGGGATGTGATCAGAAGAAGCAAGCTGAGGTGGTATGGGCATGTAGAGCGAAAGAACGATGAGGACTGGGTGAAGGGCTGTACAAAGTTAGTGGTGGAGGGGACAGCTCCCGCCGGCAGACCAAGGAAGACCTGGCAGAACTCCGTGTATGCAGATTATTTGGAAATACATGTACTTATAATTCAAATGTCTTGGCCATTTTTGTGTGCGATGCATACCTAATTTTACCGACTGTAATGTCTTATAGATAATACACTGTATAGCAGAGATTAACTGATGATCCCTCTCTCTGGACGATACCAAACATTAATGTGTGCTCCAGTAACATCCGGGAACAAGGGTCTGCACATGGCCCACGTTTGCGTGTCTGATGTGAATTTGCCTTGGCATTTTTGGCGACGAGAATCCCTGAATTGTCCGCGAGAGAAGAAGAAACAGTCACAGAACGACTTTCAACAATCGAATCATCAAAGAAGCAACAAAAACACAAAAATCCGAAGTCGGACCGAACTCCGAAAAGTATCGACCAACGTCGACGCGCAAGCTTCATCGTCAGCAAAATAGGAAGGTCAAGAAAACATGTCAACCGTCAAATTCAAACAGAACCACGTACATAGCGTTGCATTTATCGCTTTTTGCCCGTGGCTTAAACCATTCGTATCCAGTGCACTCCATATAACCCAAACTCGCATAGCTTAATAATTATAATAAGTCGAATTTCGCTTAATTAAGTTGATCTTGATCTGATAAGACATAAGTGGAACGTCTGATAACTAGACTGTCTAGAATATTGCCATGCCATGGCATGGGTCACTGGACTGGAGATATTCGACTTATCTAGACTACACTACATTATTGTTGTGCATTGCCAATGGCATTGTTAATCATCACTAAGCAAGTGCACATTACGAATTTATCTTGTGGGAATGGTACACCAAGTTCAAGGAACACATCATGCTTAGAAAACCTAAAGGATATAAAAATGCTTGATGATATTGTAGCATTTCTGCTATTTGTGGGTGTTTAAATCTACTTTCCTTAGGTTTAATTTGGTAAATGAGGAAGGTCAAGCCAGTAGATAGGCAGCTTGTTGACCAACCGCCTTAGTTTTACGTAATTTCAACAACTCGGTTGTAGATGCGCTCAATGGGGCAGCGTTTCTAGGCAAGCAGGTGGCTTCACTGTATTTTAGAGGGTGTTCCATTTTGCGTAGCTTGATTTGTATATTGCATTAGCCAATAGAAATGTAGGAAACCGGTCATATGATGTGTAGGTCCGCCTATATAAACGTCTGTCATACGCATTTCGCCATCTGGGCGCTGGCGAAGGACTGGGGCAGATCGAAGGTTGAACGACACCAGTTTGCCTTGCTGCCAAGAGAATGGCAAAACAAGTCGTGAAGCATGGTGGGAATCGTTAACGTGGGTTACGTTCCCAAAATTTGTATTTGCGATATTCGGCGTCCACAGTGACTGTTCGAGCTTCGAAGAAGCCATGCCGCCACGTCAGCGGTTTATTAAAGAAATTTTCCGGTCGACCCCGAAGTCCGAGAACGGCTGTCACCGCGAATATTTGCATTGATGAGCGAAAATCGCGACGCGCTCTCCCCAGCTCGGGCCATCCTCGAGCAGCGGTCTCACAGCGACTTCAACAGACAGCGTGACCGAATGCGACTCGAGAATTCGTAGCGGCCGGCGGTAAGCGTATCCTGCCCGGCGTGGTCGTTCGCGCGAACCCATTCGTCCGACTTCTCAATTGTTTGCGACCTGGGCAAGACCACTTGATCGAAGCTCGGACGCGACTCGAGAATTCGTTGCGGCCGGCGGTAAGCGTCTACCGCCCGGCGTCGTCATTCACGCGAACGTTTTCTATTGACTTCGCAATCGTTTGCGATCGTGCGATACAAGTCGATCATAACACGGACGCGACTCATCACTCGTGCGGCCGAGATACACCGTTCTGATGGTTTTCTGAGCTCGGCGTGATGACTTCATCAAACGTTCGTATAGGTTCGAGATGGGACTACCCCAGTGTAAATGTCTATTTTCTAATTGAACATTTTTATTATTTGCTGTTTTATTAATGGTACTTATCTGTGGTTTTGAAGTGAGGTATTACTACCCTTGAAGTATACATATATATATTTGTTGTAACCGATTACTGTAATGAGAGTCCGTGAGGGCTAGCGATATGTTGTGTATTTATCTTATGGGATTTATTCTTAGAAAACACTTGGCGCCTAGTGTTTGGTCGTGTAGTGGAACAATCCACATTAGAAAGCAAAAGGAATTGGATAACTGAAAGATGAATTGTAACTTTACTTTCTTAGTTAGATAGATTCAAAGATTCAGAGTTATTGTTTATTACGTTCTGTTAAGATTTGGGTTACGGGATGTCTTTATTATTTTCATCTTTGCTAATCGAGATGCTTACATAAAGGAAGATATATTGTAATAAAGTTTATAAAATTTGCCTCGTTCTTTGTTGCTTGTTCACGATAACCGGTCCTTCTTATGTGCGTTGAACTTAACTTATAAGAACCCTACTAGATTGGAGCCATCTAGTGTACGGATACCTCGCTAATCCGTGACAGATATGTTTGTCAGAGTCCAGAAAAAAAATTTCCACTGGAGCTAATCCATTATTTCTCCATTAATTATTGTAATCGTCTGAACTGCAGCATATCACATGTTTACTGTTATGTATTGTTAACATTCAGATATTTTAAACTGAAATGGGTTACTTAATACAGTGTTTCTCGCTCATTTCAGAAGTGTGTACACACATCCACAAAAAGCCAAAAGTTGGATTAAATCGAGGAAGACATTGCAGAAACATTGAAATTTATGCCTCACACTAGTCACAGAGAGGGGGGAGTTACCAAGGTATTTCACGTTGACTTGTTCTTAGTAGCAGTAATTAAAAAATACCTAGATGCTGGAGATGTTCTTTTTCTTATGTCAAATAACACCTGAAATGGCTGTCGGAGCTATTTTATCTACATATGTTAATATGTATGCCAAATAATATCAGATTCTTGTTTTCTTTTTGCAAATACTACATTGTGCATATTTTTGGTGCAAGAAATATATATTATAATTATAAAACTATATGGTTCTCTGTCCGTTTGTTTGTTTGTAGACCCTTATCTCTGTTAGTTTTGTATGCATGGGGCTGAAATGTTGTATGTGATCTTGCTGATCCTTTGGGGTGGTTCACGGACTGAGATTTGTTAGAAATTAATCCGTGGGGTTGGGATCTCGGAGGTTCACCATTTTTAAATGGCGCATATCTGCGTCCGTTTGGTGTGTATGGGGCTGGAAATTGTTGTGCGATCTAGTGGACCTTTTGGGGTGGTTAAAAGATTTAGATTAAAAACAATTCTTCTGTGGCCTGTTATCTTCTTGGGGTCACATGCATATGACTGCCATTTTCTCTGGGCATTGCTGGTTAACTTTGCTAGTTGTTCAACAATACATCATCAAACCATATTCTTAAAAAGGGCCCTTAAATTCGTAAAAATAAGTTGTGTTTGATTAATGCATTGGTATTTACAATACATTCTTATTCGACAAATGCCAGCGGTCACCCAGGTCCAAAAGGTGAAAGAAGATGACAAGGAAAATTAACCTTTGTAACTGGAATGTGTAATAATATTAATGGAATCCCATGTATAATTGTTTCATTGTTCCATATTTTCAGAACGTTCCAAATAAAACGTTTTCTGAACGTTACCAGTAATGTTATAATAACATAATAGTAACGTTCTGGGAACGTTAAGGAACAGACGTTCTCCTAACGTTACACAATAACGTTATGCATAACGTTCATGGAACGTTAAGAAAACATTCCAAATAAACGTTCTCGGAACGTTACGACTAATGTTATCATAGCTGGGAACTTACTAGATAGGCATTGCACAAAACCCCTGAAGCAGTCCATGAAGTCTCTGCGTATGTGACGACCCTGTGGAGTCTTATCCAGTTCTCCCCACTCTTCAAACTTCTTCAAAGCAGGCAGGTAGACTACCTGAATGAGTGATTCCAGTGAAGCGACGACACCATCCTCCACCCCAGTGGCGTCCATCACACAGAAGTTAACCTGTTTTATTGAAACACCATTACATTTAGAATTACATATAATAATATTCAAATGTTAGTGTCATTAAAGAGTGCACACGAAACATGCAACTGGCGATTATATAGAAATATATACGGTTTAATTTGTACTCATGTTTTATTTACTTTTAATTGCAAACAATAATAAACCCATTCATGCCAGGGGGCTCTAATAGTACAGCGACTAAGGGATATTATTTTGCACTTTTTGACAAAAGCATGACAATTGGTACACAAGTAGTTTATGGTGTATATATTCTTATAAAGGTAGGTACCCATCGCCATCGACATGGCATCTAGCCGCTATCTTGATTTAAAAAATGACCGCCATCGAAATTCATTACCCAAGTTTCTCGGCATCTAAACAACATAGAAACGTGTTCTTGGTGTTTAAACCATAATTTTTAGGGTCAAGGAATTCATTTCTGCCACAGGCCATATCCTCAGATGACTGCCATATTGGAATTCAATATGGCCGCCATGGACATTTATTAACCAAGACGCTCAACTTCTAAGCAACATTGAAACATAATTTGTTTTGGGTCTAAACCAACATTGTCAGGGTCAAGGAATTAATCCCTGCCACATACTGTATCCTCCGTTGACGGCCATAATAAAATTCAAGATGGCCGGCATACAAAATTCAATATGTCTAGTTAGTTTGGTACCTATGTGACATACGTATGGTATGGCCTAGACATTCTGTTTGGGTAGTTTTGCCAATACGATTCTAATTCTATAAGCGATGATTTGTTTACTGTTGCTGTAATATTATGGTAACAGATTGGAAGTATGCTGTATTAACATCAAGCACTGTGCCTCCTGGCGAGTAGCCATGGTATAATGTCCTAAGCTATAATGGACGGTTGATTTAACGAATGGTGTGCTCTGCAGAGCGTAGAACAAACACTGGGCAATAACTTTGCAACTAGACCTGATGGTGTTACAGTTTGTGCGATCGACCTGGGAGAAAAACTTCAAGATGTATGTCCAATGTTTGCTGCAAATCATGCTATGGCTCTTCGCTCTCGATCACACAAATTATAGTAGCTGGCTCCCGATCCACATCAGCGATATGGTTAACCTACACACAACACATCCTGTGGTGTATGAGCAATTTGTGGATGGACATTTTGTCGTGCAGAAAACACAGCACATGTTTTCAGCAATGGCAATCGACCAATGTCATGAACAAATGAATGAACTCATAAAGGGTTATGGCGGTGCTGTCGGCTTAACAGAAAAACCGCAAGCACTGTAAAGATGGATGGTGGTAGGACTAGAGATATCTCGCGTCGTGCTGGATTTCGAAGAGTTTTAAAACTACCAATAAACAACTATTGACAAAACATCACGAACAACACGCTGGCGTTCAGAAAACCTTTGCCAAAGAAGTGTCGACGATGGTGTCAATAATCGAAGACATGGACAACCTATCCCTTGAAGATAGCGGTGATATGCTGACACTTGATACAAAGGTCGTCATGGGCAAAGACAAACAGTCTACACAGCTGAGGATATCGGGAAAAGACAATACAAAAGCTACGTGGAGGACAGACTAAAAGGCACACCTATCAGACGACTCAGTGAAATTATCTCGAAAAACAATTTGCCTCTCTTTAGTACGCCTCGTGCAAACATCAAGTAGCGAAGAGCAATTTGCATCACTGAAGACAAACTGCAATCTGTTTGCAAGGCTCTACATAGCTTGACAGAACAGACAAGGATACCTGGATCGTTTCTTTCAACACGAAAATCAGGCGTGTCGTCCGTCTACGACATGGATCGAAATCTGACTTACTGGTACTAGTACTAGGGAGAGTATGCCAACATAAGTATGTAACAAAACAATGATTTTTCTCTAAATTGGCATTACACCAGTGACGTCATTATCGTGAATTTTGTGTTTTTCCAATTCGCCTTGACTACAAAACCAAACGTATGCGATAATTACTGTCATACTAAGTCCTTGAGAAAAAATATAATATGCTTTTTGAGATAACATATATGCATAAAGTTTGCCACAACCTTTCAAAAGTTTGGCGTTAGTTTTTGCCATGGGAAAATTCAATTATATTTTACTGGTCACCACCTGGCCGTGTACGTATAAAAGTTATATTGAGTGATAGCCTGGTTTATATGATAATCTAGTTTGATAGAAAGTATAATGTGTAAGTATTAATTTATTTGCACGCCTTGGATAAGATAAGGGGTGGGGTGCGGTGATTTGATGTGATGCTTCTAAATAACATTATATCATTTGTTTTTGCACGCAACTATTGATGAGCCTGAACCAAGGCCTTGTTACTAGCAAGAACTGAATATAAACTTCAAATGCTTTGTTGTATCAGGTGTAACAGGTGTGACATGTATAACATATGTAACCGGTGTGACAAATTGCCATGCACATATATGGCATGAGTAACATGTGTGACAGGTGTAACAGGTGCAACATGTGTGACAAGTGAGACATATATGACATTTGCAACGTATATCTTATATGTGTGACATGACAAGTGAGACATGTGTGACAGATGTAACAGGTGTGACATTTGTAACATGTGTAACCGTTGTGACAAGTGTAATAGGTGTGACAGGTGTGTACCAGGCGTGTAATAGGCGTAACGTGAGTGGCAGGTGTAAAATGAGTAATATATGTGACAGGTGCTACCAGTGTGACAGGTGTAACTTATGTTGTATGTTTAACATTTGTGACAGGTATAACATGAGTAACATGTGTACATGTGACAGGTATGAAAGGTGTGAAAGGTGAGACAGATGTGACAGGTGAGACGTGTGTAATACTTGAGGTAGACAACAGTCGAACACATAGACATATATGTTCGACTCAACTCGCTGCCGTTTTCAAAGTTCAGCAGTTTCGTTCACTCCACGTTGCCACAGTTTACTTAGTCATCTAAATCAGCATCTGGCAATGGTGGAGTACTGATAAATTCCTGGTAGTCTATAAAATGGCATATGTTATAACTTGCACTGAGGTTAATATGAAATGGACACATTTGAATGAAACTAGGAGGTACTGTTAAGTGTATCTTAATGTAATAAAGAAAACACTAACATCATGCTAAAAATACACTTGTCTTATTAAGTGAACATGAAATATCAATAGAAACTATAACTTCTAGTTAAACCATACAACCCATCGTTTACTTTAATAGGAGCAAAACAAGCTGTAACACATTGCACATGTGTTCAAAACCGGAATCTGTACACTTATGCGTGTTCTAACGATGTGACAAGTATATTAATTTACAACATGTCTTCAATGCGCATGGCGGACAACCAGACAACGATCACGAAACGGTTCATGTTAGCGTCTTCCGCCCGCGTCCCTGTTTACGTCGGTTGACACGGGGTAGCAGGGGCGCCTTGACACTTCGCAACGATTTATACGGAAATCCATCCAATACTAGGGATGATCGCGGAATTTCCGTTCTAAAGGTCATCTAAATCAGCATCTGGCAATGGTGGAGTATTGACAATGATGGAGTAGTCTTAAGGCAGTAATTATAGAAAGGCCAGATAAGTCACGTTGGTATAGTAATGACCAGTTCTCTCAAGGGGTAAAGTGTAAAGTATTTCAAACAGTCATATTTTTTAACTTGATACCGCGCTACAAAATTATTTACCCTGATACAAATTTATTGTTTTAAGTGTAACATAATTACTTGTCAATGTATTTTGTAAACACATGGAAATTGGTTACGTTTGGTTCACAATCTGGTGCCTATATGGCTCAAACAGCTCTCGGTGTTCACGTACCCTCTCGCGCCCAGCTGGCTCTAAAGGGACCACCTCAGATGTCACATTTAGGAACTATATAGCTATATTGATGAAACGAAAAATACATCATCACCAAATTGACTAATGAAGTACAATAAAACATAAACGTTTCGTGTTGAGTAAGTTTTAGGCATGAAGAGTTATGAAAATATGCATTACCTCACCGAATGTCTTGGATGAAACCTCCACATCTGATCGTAGTTTTGTAAAAAATATACATTTGCCAAGAAGTGGTGTGATTTTGCCATCTGTGATAAATAACGTTTGCATTCTGCTTCCCTTCGGATAGCCAGGTACAATCCTTCCAGTTTCTGAAAATCAAAACCACACTCCATAGCTGAAACTTGTCATTTGGAGAACACAAAACGCAGCTACACAGTAGCCTTTTGATGAACAATAAGCTATTTATATATTGTTTTATTTTTTATTTTTGCTAACAATCATTGCTTCCAACACATGTTCTAACATTATGTTCACACACAGGCACGCAAACACACTACATATATATTACACAGGTTAGGACATGTATGGTCGCTAACATAGACGGTACAGAAGCTATACAAACCTTCTAATATGGGTGCATCACCTTCCTGATAGTAAAACATGAGTGATCTCTGTCCGCCTTTTACAATGAATAAGTCAAAAAGGCCAATTTGCTGAAAATTAAGATAAACAACACATTGGATTATTCAAATAGGTCTCGAGAAGAATGGATACATGTTTAAATATAATATAAGCCTATTTGAAACCAAATTACCGTCCTAGACGATTAATTATCATCAAATGATAAATGCATTTATATTTCGTATATTATTTTCCAAAAGAAAGAAGGACGAACAACGATTGAACTTAGCAGAAATGAGAATGCTAAAATGGATACAGTGGGGGTCACCAGACCCTCATTCATTTCAAGTTATTGTAAAAATTTACCTTTTGGTTCCGCTTGATAGACGGGAACTAAACTAACATTTGTGGTCCGCGTGAACAATGATCATCCCCCAGAGCAGTTTCAAGATTAAACAGCAATCTTGAAACGGCCCTAACCTTTGAGCCGTTCATCATACATCAACGTATTGTGTGGCTATGGAATCGCAATTTGGAGTAAAAACTTTTATGTTCAATGCAAGTATTACGTATTAACATTATGTACGAAAAACCGTAAAATCTATTTTCATCATAATTTTCCTCATTATTTCCACCCTTAGCCATTAAATTTAACTCTAAACATTTCTTAACCTACACTAAATAGCAAAAGACACCCCCGAACGCCTGCCAAGCAAAAAAGAATTGATACTACATGGGAAAAAATAACTAATTTTCCATGTTGATTGCTACTGTGTCAGAACAATAATAACATTACGCCACTTGCGGAACATTTATAAAACAGCCAGCCCTGATTTATGAAACATTCATCATACATCAACGTATGATGTATATAGAGATTCCAAATGAGAAATAGCAGCTATTAGATTCTGTATTTTGTGCATAATAACAACCATATTGATGTTAGTTGCGAAAAATCTATAACAATCACGTTATTCTAATGTTAATTTCCCTAATTATTTCCACCCGTAGCCGATCAGTTTAGGAATAAACATACAAAGCCTAGACTAAATTGTAGAAGAAACACCAAGCTGCTTCCGAACAAAACATAAATAATGTAACTGATAGTGTATGGGAAAATGTGACTTATTTTCCACATTGATATGTATCATCGGATACTTTTAAGCGAACAACATGAACCGGAACTAATTTCTAAACCATTCATTGTACATCAAAGTGTAATGTATCTGTGGATTCAAAATAAGGAGTATCCAATTTTTTTCTCATTAAAAACATACAAATTAAGGATGAAACACGGATTGATTTTGCCCTGCTTGTATAATTTATTCCGTGAAAGCATGTTTTGCATCTTAACATAAATACGCAATCCAAATAAAACAATGCCACATCTATTTTCACGCAAAGCATAGACAGATCTTGAAGCAACTTCAACATTCCGAAGGTCATTCCCTCACGGCTGTGAAGAGTCAGTCGTTCCACCAATGATCAAATACTTTTTTCCGCCAGCTCCTAGCAGGGCCTAATTCACCGACTGCAGAACACATTGAGCGAGAATCGTCTCCGTGAGTTAGGTTGCAATGCTAAATATGTCTTCCCTTCATATGAACATGAATTGTGAGCCTCCTCTTGCAAAGATAATTTCATAGCGCTCAAGAACCGCTTACAACTGGTTCACAATCTGGACGGTTGGTTACCTGTGAGTCCATCCTGCCTCACTCTTATACGTTTTTTCTAACAGAGGGTCGGAAGCTCTCCACTCAACCACTTGCGAAAGGGGCAATGGCAATGAGATCGTTCGATGACGAGAAACAAGATAAAATAGCATTGGTATATACAATACAGCAGGAAGTTCGTGGAGGGCCAGAAACCGATAGGTCATGTGGTCCTCGTACCGTGAATTTCGATCAGATGTTTTTGGAAGATCAAATACATTGAAGCACACTCGTTCATTTCCCGGAACAAAGCAGCTGTTCTAGACATGATTCTAACAAGTCAGTACCAAACACCTCAACCCGCAACACGTCCCGCTCTGGTGGTATATCAACCAGTTTAAGATATTCCCAAGGAAAATAATTTTTCATTCCCATAAACTTTCATTGAAGAGAAATTTTTTGTGATGCTTGGAGGCATGCATATTGAACTGGCTTTGTGGGCCACCATGGTTGGTCTGCTCGAGATGGCCTGATGTCCTGACCGAAGTCAGAATCACTAAGACTGTGTCAACAGCCATACTATACCTTCACAACGTGACAGTTGTACTGGTGTAATATTATAACGCGGGTGCACACGGATAGTCGAACTGAGATAGGATTGCAGTGGTTGCACGAGAGCGTTCTACAGTCATACAATGCTACCGGTGCACGCGTTCCAATAGACCATCTTCATGTTCGTCCAACCACGCCTATATAGAAAATTCAAGCTATGGTTGACACACTGAAGTTGCTCGCACCTCTGTTCTTTTCTTTCGATCACCAGAATTATGCCCGATGGATTATGATCTTCATTTGAGATCTCGATATGTTTCTTCCGACAATGCAATATGAGTGAGACGAGGGTCAGTAGACGATAACGAGGAACGGTCAAAGGTTTTCGACCATACTGACTGGCCAAGCCCATGAGCATCCCAACACAAGGGCAATGCGATGTGATCAGCCTTACTTAGCACATGTTAGAATGCTGGACTGTGGCTGGCTCGGCCGAGTAGTTGGGGAATTTACCAGTCATAATAATGACGACGATTCCAATGAAGTGCTACGGCTACGAAGAAGGCTATGCATACCAGGAACGTTTTCGTTGGAAGCCTTAATGAACAGAGAAAATCATTTTTAAAAAGAGCGTGAGGACACAATTGGGCAACAAGGTGTGCGTCACGTATGTTGGTGAGCTTGAATCGAAAGGATAAGAGTAACATTACAGCTTCATGAAAAATATGTTGAATTCGAACATCTTGTATCTGACCACACCAGTCAAGCGAAACAATTTATCCAATAACACAGATAGCAGAAAGTTAAAGCGACCAAGAGGATAATCCAACACTTCGCAGATTACATTACCCAGAATGAGAAAGCTTTCATTGTGCGTGGGAGCCGATGAGAAAACCTGGATTATTTTGTTCTATTCTAGCATGAATTTTCCCCTACCCCTTGTTCTGTGAAGGGAACCTCAACTGAACTTCTCGAAACCAGTAAAAAGTCTCACTTGTGTGTGACCAGATTCTTACAACGTTTTGTCATCGATGGTGGAGCACTGATCCACTCTTCGCCAAATAGATGAGTGGCTTTGTTTCTGAGGCAGGCTGTTCTAACTTTGAGTTGGATTGCATGTTTAATATGCAAAACATGCTATGACACAATATATAAGCTGGACAAACTCGAGCAGTACACCGTCCAACATTACATGTTTCTATGTTTTTCAAAGAGAAAGAAACATTAGCATTACAAGATGTTAGTTTTTTTGTAAATAAGATCAGTATGGTTGCATTTACGCAGAAAATACATAACCTAATTTTAAGTTGCTACTCCTCATTTCATTTTCATCATATGTTGATGCAGGTTGAATGGTTCATAAATTAGCGCCGTTTTACGAATACTCTCCCACATAGTATCAATTATTTTTTGCTTGGCAGAAGTTCGGGGTTTCCTTTGCAAATTAATCTAGGTTAGACGATGTTTATTGTTAAATTGACTGGGTAAGAATGTAAATATTTCGGACAATTATCGTGAAAATTATGTGATCTTACAGTTTTTTTCCTCCAAATAACGTCAATATGGCTGCCCCACGCAAAAAAACATAAAGGTTGCTACTCTAAATGTCGAATCCACAGATACATAAGACGTTGATGAAGGATGAACGGTTCATAAGTTACGGCCGTTTCAAGATTGTTGCTTAAAGGGAAACAAAAGGCAACTTTTTGGTGTTATGCACCTTAAAGAATTAACAATAACTATTTGCAACTACAATCAACATTTTCACGTTAGTGTTTTACTGAGAATTTGATTTCAAAGTGGAAGATTCTCACGAAACGTCTGATTTCCTGCCGTCTTACATTTAACGCGAATAAACAACCAATAAACGAGCGGCATTTTATATACCGCGAAGTTGCCGTGACGACAGTTGTTCCTTCACCGACCTGATAACAGTTGTTTACACATGTCATGGCATGCGGTTCGATGGACTTTTATAAAGCCTTTTTGCAATTAAACATGATTTTGCAGTACACTTGATTAGCTACATTTACCATTTGTTTTAATCATTACGGAAATTGACCTCAGATTACGGCATTATGCAAATTATCACCGCATAATGCGTTATTAGGTAAATAAATATCCGACTACCAAAACAATTATAGGCCTATGTGTATGTTTTACAGAATAGCTAAATAGGCCGTATATAAATAATGCCACTCCAGATGCCCTGACAAACTTCGTGGAGGTAGTTTTCATATCAACTAATTAAAAAGCCGTAAGCGGGCGGTTAGACATGCGGCCAAGCGAGAATTAAAATACCAGAAATATGCAGCGTTTATATTATACTCCACAATGAAATCAGCATTAAAAGTAATCAAAAGCTGATGGCACCAAAGCTGTTGGCATGATCAGGCACTGCGAAGCTACACCGGCACGCGTTGATGGCCCCCGCGGTGATCATGCCGCACGGCAGACGTCGCCATCGGCACGTATTATTTGAATAGTTTAATGAACTCTTGCATAAAAAAGAGAGTATAGGAAGCTGAAGCTAAAACGTTATCGACATGCATACTACTGGAATATATGCAAATATATTGTTTACTCTTGTGAACGATAATACAACACATTCTACGATTGAATATGATTAATATTCGATGATTAAATAGTTGTAATTGCTTTCATCATTGTTTGAGTTTAGTTATTCAAACAGAATATTCGTTTTTCAACAACAAAATGTTGTTGTTGAAGCCCGATTTTATGACGTAGATTTATCGGCCAAAATGGCCCTGTACATGAAATAAAGTCGCTGAGTGTTCAAACTAGTTTTCCTAATAAACCGCTGACGTTAACAATATAATTGTAGTTGCATATCATGGTTAGTTTGTATTAATTTTTAGACGCATAACACAACAAAATTGCTCTTTAATGGTGCCCCCCACGGCCATCCAGGGGGATGATCGTTGTACACTCGGACCAAAATTTTTGTTTATGCTCCTATCAGGCGGTATTGAAAAGTAAACTTTTACAACTCGAAATGATAATGAAATGTAACACAGAGCTAATTCTCCAATAATAAGAGGTAAGACCAGAAACGACCATGTCATAAACCAAGACTTTCAAGACGAAGCCAATGACAACATTCATGAGACAAAAGACGCTTAACTGGTATGGGCACGTCAGTCAGGAGATGAGATAATATATTTATAATAATAATACTATATTTGTTTGATATAGCGCTAGATCCAAATTTCTTCGTGGCGCTTCACAACATATCAAAATACATACAAATGTATTAGTGTAGAATTTTAAAAATAATAAATGGAAAATTATAATATATTAAAATACTACTAAGAATAATGTAAAATAAAAAAATAAGATGAATGTGATATTTCTGTTAAAATATTGCACATAAAAGTACCGGGAAAAAGAAGATGGGAACGACCCAAAAGAAGGTGGACAGACAATATCAGGGAGGATATAAAACTGTATAATTTGACACCAGAAATGACAGATAACCGCCAGTACTGGAACATGGTGGTGGACGAGGTGGAAATGGTCTCCAAAGGTGAGAAAAATAAAGCTGGAAAATATGTGTTCTTTTGCAACAACGTTGGGTCACTGTTTAGAGACTGGCATGTGTTTTTAATATTTTTTGATGTACTTATTACTAACTCAATATAATTCCGAATGTGACTGGAACTATTTGCTGAAGTATTGTATCTTGTAAAGTTACCATCAGGAATCAATCCATATGTAGATGTTAATATCAAACCAAATCAACAGCGTTGATTGGTAAGAAATGTAAATTTCATTACCCCGCGGTTTCCTTTTACAATTGCCATGTTGCATGATGAAATGTAATATAGCCTTAAATTAAACGTTATCGTTTATTAAATTATTGGCTATCCATCTGCATGACTGAACGGTGCGATTTTTCATAATCAGGTCTCACCTCTTCTGTGTCAATCACAAAATCTTCAACCTCTGATGTTGTCATCTGTAGATGAGTGGCCACGAGGTTTATTACATAGTTGTGATTTTCAGATAACCTGCCTCTGCGTTCTGCCCTATTAGCTTTTGCTCTCGCCTAGAACATTTCAAGAGAAAATGGTTTTTGGATGTATTTATTTAATCCAGAAAAATACATTAGTAACAATATTGTTGTCATAAGATGTAGGCAGCGGGCGGGCGAGCGGGCGGGCGAGCGGGCGGGCGAGCGGGCGGGCGGGCGAGCGGGCGGGCAGGCAGGCAGGCAGGCAGGTAGATAGACAAGCAGGCAGACTTCAACCATTAATATACTTTAATTTACCCAGTGCTTACCCAGTGCGAAATAAAGTACACAATTCATGTTAAATTAATAGAAAATATAAATTTACATTTCCCAATAGGTACTACAGTGTAGCAAAAGCCAGGAAAATATTTATATGCTGAATAGCAATGGAAGTCCAGTGTAGACTGAAGTAGGCCGAATTGATTACATTTAATATACTATTCAAAACCGTGCATATACCCACTTCCGATGTTTAATTATTTAGCACACAAGATGCTCATTTCAAAATGGTATTCACTGACATACTAGGTCAGCTAGACACGTGGCGATAAAATTATATAATGTTCCTAGCAACTATTGCATGCAATTACTAACTACATTTACGCTGGCTAGCAATGACATTTCACACTGCATCATTCACAAATTAAATGTTAAATTAACATAACTGTTTATAAGTTAACAAACAATGCCATTTCATTCTAACACTACCAGAAAATATGTAAGTACTATACCACTTTTTCCTTCAGGTTTTCAGTTACTGTATAAATTCCTACAGCGTGGCTCCGCTTTTTGGTGGCTGGTTTTGACATTGTAGTAGTTGCGGCAGGCTCACCAGTTTAAAAAAATCTACAAATAGTACAAAGAATATTGCTTAAAATAGACCATTTCCTAAACATGGGTGAAACCATACTTATATCACCCAGAACAAAACAATCAATATGCCAAACTTGGTTTAGAATTGTGTAATGAATGCAAAACAAACCATTTATATAATTGATAATATACAACTGGGTGCAACAAGCAAGTGGTTAGATCGTCCAAAGTCTTTAATTCAAATACTGTCGTTTTCGGAACTGGACCAATGTCTATCACCCCACCTTGCTATGCAGTTCACTCAGCCACCCCTGGCAGATATCTTACGCATTGTGTGCTGGATAAGTTGTACAGCTGTACATTGCCTTACAAGTATCTGTCTCCGCCGGGGTCTTGTCGTGGGAACTATGAAAATGGCATGCTGCACAAGTGCTCGTGCCAACACTTCAAACAAAGCAGTTAGAGGAAAACACGTTCGTCTATTCTCAAGAGAGACCGAGTGGTATGTTGTATTCAAATAAAAAGTTGTACTTCCCGATGAAACATCAGCTACGCTTTGCCGAAACGAAAACAGCCGAATTCATGGTAGGCGAAGATATTACTGGCTCTGTTTAACTTCCACGTTTCGTTGGCAGGATCACAAGCGTGGAAGGAATTATGGCTGTGTACGGAGGGGCACCAACATAGGCACACACATTACATAACACTATTAGCATTGGTATATGCACCGTCATAATCTTTTCGGAAATGGTATGTCCAGAGTTACTTTTTAAAAAGAATCGAGGCATCATTTCCACTTTATTTCGGATGTCTTCATCGCTCTGGCCAACTGTTGTCTCCGTTACTTTCACTCACTCACTCGCAACTATTTCTTAATCATTTAATATTCGCATAATGTAAATACTGGAAAATAGTCAGTTATGTCACTTATCAGAATACCATTTGTGGTTCGCTTATTTATGGCACTTGTAAAAATGTTGTCAATAAGAGTTGCTGCATCTCTTGTTATCCTCGTTGGGTTATCGATAAGAGAGTACAAGCCTAGACTGTGCATGGTATCAATGAAGTGTTTTGTGCCTAAGTAGCTGAATGTCAACATTGAAGTCCCCACATAAAAACACTGTCTTGTTAGCTGGGTTATTTCCAAAGATGTATTCAAAATATTTTCACAAAAGGTATCAATGTTAGATCCTGGTTTACGATAGATGCAACTTAATTACTGTTACGTTCTTTTTGTTTTCTATTATTAATTCTACTGTTACGTATTCAAGGACATCATTTGTTAATAAGGATTTATTTAAGACTTTAATCAGGATGAGAGTAACATTCAGAGAAAAAACCGGAAATAATTTTTTTTTATTTGCTGTGGCCCACATTTCAGCCCGAGAGGACTGTCTCATCTAATGGGGGGAGGCGGGACTCCGCAGAGATATTTTTAAATTGTAGACAACATATGGTGTATTTTGAGCAATATTAAATGTTAACATTTTCAATAGCAAAAAAAGCACATGGACTCACGCACACATTGTCATAGTACTAACTCACTTGCTAATGATATGTTCTGGACTGAACCCGGGTTGGCTGACGGGCAGCTTTCTCCTTGGCCAGCTTTGCCAAAACAGCCCGTTGATGGGCCATTCTAGCTTTTTTCGTTGCCAGCTCAACTGCTTCCTTAGCTTTGTTCTTGGTGGCTGCCTTCGTCTTTGACATGTTCAGCTCAGTTTTCCTCTCCTCCTTCATCTTTCCTTCCTCAGCAAGATGGCTGGAGTACATTTTGTGTGCACCCCTCGTGTTGTGAACGAGGCGACCAGTTCTGTTTGTGGAATTCCTGTATAGCAGTCTTGTTGCTTGCCATGAGTGAGTACTTCACTGTCTGGATAGTGTTGAATGTACTAGCATTCTTTCTGGCAGTAGCAGTATTCATGATGCTAGACATGTGACTAAAAAACACCCTTCCACTTGAGGACCATGAAAGCAGCACATCATTGCAGCCACCAGCTTTGACAAGGCTGGGAACTTGCCAGTAGAGAATATGGTAGCCCACCACGAGTCCAATCTGGAACTTGTGGGTGCTTGTGGAAGTGTGTTATCTACATGGAATCGGCGAACTTCTATGTGATACGCCCTCTGTTCAGGTTCTAATAGAACATTGGTGACCAGCGTGGGCAGTGCCAGCGTGTGTACTTCAATGCCTTCGGTTCCCCTCTGACTGTAGCCTGTAGGATCCAATTCGAAAGCGCTGAACCGAACAGCCGACAGAACTAAGGGTTTTACTTCGCAGATTCACGGGTTCGGTTGGGTCGGTTCTGTCTCCAATCGCCAGGCAACGTCATTAACACGTGGCGACACCCGGTGGATAGATGGTTAACTCAATCCGCAGATAGATTGTCAGTGAATTGTCCAGGATTTTATATGCCCTACCCCCCAACATTAATTTTTTTCTCCCCGGATTTACACGATTCACAAAAATGCTCTTTGGAGCAGTATAAAAACCGGAATTCCGACAAAAACCGGACATTTCTCATCCCATTTTTTTTCCAGATAATGTATATAATATAATACTATATATATGGCCACTCCACCTCCTTTTGCATGCTACATATCTGGAAGGAATTGTACCTAGGTAGATTATAGTGTTGCAGTGTTGTTGGTCAACCCAAGTTTCCGAGATAGCAATTACATCGAGATAGCAATTACATCAAACACTATATCAAGAGTGCGAATATAACTTTCAATATTGCTTAAAGTTTGCATTTAAGTGTATTACATTAAGACAGTTTTAGGCATTGTCAGAAATACCTATATGTGAATAATATTTACAAGAGGATGAATCATTACTAAAAAATATGTTTTATCAGGATGAATTCCTGTGCCAAGCTCATGTGTGTTTCTATCGTGACATTTAAAGTGGTTTACATTGAGGTTAAAGCCATGTTCTATCATATTAATATTAGTGATCAAACTGTCGTTGTGTAGTGAACTAATCTCACCATTGGTTATATTGACAGCCATTTTAGTCTTTAACCTTTACACGAATAATACATTTGATGCGATTGACACACAGTTCATACAGGAGCATATGCATTGAGCTCACTGTGTGTAGTAATGTTCACCACCAGTCCACTAGCAGGCTCGTTGAGCAGCGTTCTCGTCTCGTGTGCGTTCTCGTCTATAAGTTGGGCCATCTTTCCCCCGTTGCGCCGATTTTCCCTCGTGCCGGGACTTGGATCGCAATCTCCGTTGTTGATGTCCTCTTCCTCGCTGGGGTTGAGTTTGATTAGTGGGCTTCTTGCACACTGCTTGCCAATGGTTTCTACAACCGCACTGTCTGCATGTCGATCCGTAGGCTGGACATCTATCTTCTCTAAGATGCGACCCACAGAAGTGACAACTCTTAGTTTTGGCTGCCGTGACATAATGCACACTCGTGTGACCTGTTTGTACGCCTTGCAGCTGCGTCTTGTAATTCATAGACGCCTCTATTGCGCGCCCGATGTTTAACGCCTGTTCTAAAGTCAGCTTTTCATAGTGTCCTAAGAGCTCTTGCGGTAACTCAGGAAGCCTTGTGCCTATAATCATCTGTTCAATGAATCTTACTACCGACTCGTCTTGACTAAATTTGCATTTTAATGCCTGCAGTTTACATCTGGTGACGTAACCACCGATTGATTTTCCTTTCGCCTGACAATATTTGTGTAGGTAGAACCGCCGGACTCTGAAGTTTACCTTAATAATAATAATAAATAACTTCTTAAGCGCCAATATCCTCAGACAATCCGAGCTCAGTGGCACACGAAAACCAAAGGATTAAGCATTCTCGTATTCGTGTGATAGGCGAAAGTCGTCAAAAATGGATGGATGTGCTTGGAAGCTAGGGAGGATAGGCGATATTGAAAAGATAGGTTTTGAGGTGACGACGAAATGTAACAATATTTTCTTAACATTAACGGGAAGCGAATTTCATATAGTTGGCGCGGTAACTGAAAAAGCGTGAGTTCCAGCCTTTGTCTTAACTCTAGGAACAGATAGCAACTTCGAACTAGGCGACCGAAGTTGTCTGGCTTGTCTAGCTGGTGTGAGCATTGAGTGTAAATAACTAGGTTGTTTTGATGAAAGGGCTTGGTAGGTGATTGTGCAGATCTTAAACATAATGCGATATCGCACGGGGAGCCAATGCCTTCGGCTCGATGTGTGCTTCAAACTTCTGGGACACCTCTTTCGCTGTCCGTCAGTGTCCAAGAGTTATATATTCTTAGCCTTACTTAGGTCTTCGTCTCCAGCGTACAGTAGAATGTGATTAACCATCTTTTCTATACTTGTGTCCTTTACAGCGAAGTATATTTCACATTTCTGTTTAAACAGCTTACATGTTCCTGCTAAGTCTGCCTTAGTCCAATCCATGTGAGGTGCGTGGTCAGGCATTTTGCTGTTCTGTATTTAGCACAGAAGACAACTTTTTGTTTATTTATATATGCCTTTTCATTTGAGTAGTTTGTGTGTATTACTGCGCTGGTATCGCCGCGCTCTTGTTTCAAGCGTACTGTCAGTCTTGTGCAATGCCTACTGATGGCATTATGCATAGTTCATTTATATGCACAGTTCATAATAGTTGCGTTGATCAGTCGTTATACTGCTAATTTAGCCTAAGCGAAGCACATGTTTAGCGAAGCCAGATCAACCGCACTACTTTTTTGTATACAACACAATGTTCATCCAACTTCAGTTCTCAACAAACAACGTTCATTTATTCTGCCCGTTTGGCAACAACAATGTTCATACGTACTCCAGGCGTAGCTTCACTTACGATCTGCATCGCTGCCACCATGTGATATATCGACGAATTACTGAGGTGAAGTAACTCATTGGTAATACGAAGCGTCGTGCTCATACAAGTATATGGCGTGATTGCTACATCCTCACAGACCGAATCACAACCAAGTGCCAATACACCTGTAGGCATCCTCCAGCGATATAGTATCATACATTACAGTCAGAAATCTGAATATTATAGTGTCTGACAATTATAATTTGTGTAGCCATTTGTCAGTATTTACAAGCTTTGTTACATGCCCATTTATTTTTACGTCATATTACTGACTTGTGTGTAAGTATTATAATACAATTTAGTAGTTTAGATAATACATGTTACCAGCCGTATTGGTTTCTATCTTGTAAAGCAAACGAGTAACGTTAGTAATTTCATCTAAGTCAGTGTTGAAAATTGCTGTAGATTTTTTAAAATAGTGTTTCAATTATGTGTTGAAATCCTGCCTGTGTTTGCATTTTGCATACAAACACTACTAGTGTGCACATCCACTGAATCCATTCCCTGCTTTCAGCGTTTGTAACACTAACAGTATCACTTTAATTACGTTTCGCCATGTTGCCTTTATTGTTGGTGACGTTACTACAACCTGTATTTATTAAAAAGTGTGTTCTTTCGACCAGTAAGAACGAACATAGTTACTAACATCACTATACTTGTCAAACTGATACAAGCACAGCTTATTACATGATATAATGAATGATAAAGAATGTGTGATGTCAGATGTGTGGAATGTTGCATTATTCTATATCGCATACGTGCATAATTAAAGAGGGATCTTGTTAACAACATGACACACTGTAATGATTTTGTTAGTGGCATTGATAATTTTTAGGAATACGCATGCTGCTGTTTGAAAATGATTACAAGGATATACCTGTGTCTACTTAATTCTGTGAACGCTTGGAAATATTGATATTGATGTTTTGATGTTGTGGACATTTAATAATCTACAAATTTTAATTAAAATGTAATTACAGCCTGTCCTACAAATAAAAATTCACGGGTGAAGACTGTGTCGAACAAAATGACTAAAAATGGTTGCTAAGAAATGATTAAAAATTGAAACACAGATCAATTATATATGATTAGTGTATATAAAAGTAACTAATATATTAAATATATATATATATATTGTATATATATATATATATATATGTGTGTGTGTGTGTGTGTGTGTGTGTGTGTATGTGTGTGTGTGTGTGTGTGTGTGTGTGTGTGTGTGTGTGTGTGTGTGTGTGTGTGTGTGTGTGTGTGTGTGTGTGTGTGTGTGTGTGTGTGTGTGTGTGTGTGTGTGTGTGTATGTATAAAATAAAAGTCAAAATTTGTATAAAACACTGGACGTTATTAATTACTTATAAACACATATTTTAAAAGACGTGTTCATGCCTCACGTCTTTAGTCTAGGCAGTGTAGTGATCGTTGTTTTCATTAAATCGATAGCGTTCAATTTTCGTCTCTTCGTAAGCAGATTCCCAGTTGCTAAATAGATTAATGATCATTGCATAGGCATAGCGACCTATTATTTCATTACTACTCCGAAACGTCTATCTGGACGTAGTTATTTTGCTATGCCAGATGTGTAGGTGCGTGTACAAGTTTGTACAAAGTGCGAGTAATGAATGAACAAACTGCGAGTAAAAGCATAATCCATAAAAATGCGAAGTAACCGCTCCCCTGAAGGGTGGAGCTACCGCCGTACCAACGCTCGGCCCAGGCGATAGATTCTCAAGACGGTTTTCCCGCCAGGTTTAATGTTGCTTGTGTACTGGACCACTCGGTTTTGCCTTACGCAAGTATGCAGTTTTCACCAACACTTTTTGAAATCGTTCAGTAATGTATCAATATTATTAATCAGGACTACTTATTTCATCAATGGCATGCAAACGAACGAAGCGTCAAATAAGTTGTTTTTAGTTGTTTTTGTTTTTACAGTATTCTTAAGAAGGTAAAACGATAATCACTTCACGCGCCAAACGGAAGCACTCGGTTTCTGCCTCATCGTGTTCAAAATCATCACAGTGCGACAAATCGCAACGCATTCACTGTATAAACTCCACGGTCTGTTCGTTAACTTTCCTGTGGTGATTAAGGTGAATAGTTGCTTACAATTTCGTTCGTAACATTTTAATATTACAGTTGTTTACATCACATTCAACGATATGTTGCACTGCAGTGTAGTCACGTGGTCTGCGGTCGCTATCAAAATATCTGTCAAAAATATGTTTGCCTCGTTTTAATTTGAGACAAATAACTTTGGTGCAAGTCTGTAGACGTCCTTTGCTCATTGTGTCCGATATATCTGACTAAATGTGCATTTAATATGAGATCCAGCTATATAATCGTAATGAGGCAGAAACTCAGATAGGGCAGAAACCGAGTAGGTCACTATACATTAATTTAAGATTAACTATTTTAAAGTGAAACCCTAAAAACAAACATCACACACCTCTTAAATGCAATGTACCATTATATTCAGGAAGATGATGTGAAATGGTCTACAGATAAAAGAGAAATTTCGAAATGTGCCAATGATTGGCGTATTGTTTACATTTTAAATTGACCCTCAACATGGACGACGTCAACGCCAACGGCGCTCGTTGTAAAAGATAAGTTCTTAGTAACCACACCGGACGTTAAGTCTTTTGATGTGTCTCGAAGAATTATTAATATCATAAATACATGTGCAGGTTAGGGTGATTAATACCAGCTTACATGTTTGCTCATTTGTGTTTGCTAACATCTATCAGCACGCCTACAGACAGTCAACGGTCGACTTACCACGAGTGTTTGCCAAAAATATAACGCTGAACTCAAAAATAAACGAACGTTCCTATTTTGATTCCGACGTCGTGTCACGATCCTTGCGTCTGGCCTCGCTTTAGTATTTTAGACTACGTGCAATGTCAGGAAATATTATTGCGCTCTGCTGGCAAAACACAAATATAAATCGTTTTACTTTTTAAATTGAATAAGAAAATGTATTACACCGAGTGGATGAACATGAGTTTGGTTAGCCATTAAATATAATAATACATAGGAAGGCACCAACCACCTAATGTTCTAATGGAACTACATCTAAGAGTTGTGTTTTCGAGGTTTGCGGAATGCTACATTTTGTAGCAAGTAGCCCACGGCAAGGAACGCTGGTGACAAGATGTTCGTAATAGGTGTCGGTTAAAATGGCAAAATACCCTAGCAATCATTTTGTAGATTACTGAATAAGGTATGTAACTCTTATTTAACGTATTCCAAAAGCAGTGGTATAATAAAGTTGTAAATTTTGTACACTGAAGAACTTGCAACCTATGTCCTAGCACTGCCAGTCTGGCGGGGCTCTGATTCTTAAATGACTGAATCAGTGAATGGAGTTAACAGTTAAGCCTAAGGTCTGAATCTAAGGCTAAGCATGACAGTGACAACGCATCGCTTTTTTTCTTATTATTTTAATTGACCATGCAATCTGCCAGAAAGGATATTATTATTATGAATGGGTGGCAAAATGCAAAGAAAATGTGAAGCATCTTCCAGAATATAATAATGTTAATGGTAAATTGTGTTCTTAAGTTAAGACTTAGTTATATATATTGCACTCTAAAAAATGAAATATTTGTCCTGTTCGCCTGCCATGCCACATACCGCCTGTATCCTCAGCATGTTGAGGCTAGGCGTGTATCGGAAGAAGAAGAAGAACATTCGGAACAGTTGTCTTACATGTATATACTGAAAATCGTGGGTCCAATGTCAATGATTGTTTTTTGGCATTTTATTTTGTTACAAAAACCTGATCAAATTCTTCCGTAATATATCTGTATCCTAAATCTCTAACACCTATTAAGGCTATTTCGTCAAATATCTGCAAACAAACCGTTGTAAAAGTTGTTTTAATTTGAGTGAAGTAAAAAAATGGAACGGCGAAATGCAAATCTCGCAAGACGCCTGCGAAAGTGCGTCGATTCTATCTGCTCCGAATCTGTATAAACCACTCTATGACTATATATAGCCAAAGGCAAGCGTGTCATGTGAATCAGAGATCAGCCAATGTATTAAAATTGCCTAGGACAAGTGCGTTAACCACGATTTTTGACATAGCACGAATTTTCCGGTCGTGACGTGAGTATAGTGGTAGGGCACTAATCGTGCACCCAGTCGTTTTTTCCATTTAAACAAAAACCTAATCAAATTCTTCTTGCATTTTATGCATAATTTGGGTCTTGTATCCGCAAAAAAGCCAATAAATAAAAATATTGTGTTAACATGAATAATTCTGAGCTTGTTGCTACGTGGTTGATTAATTATAGAGCCCGTGTACAAGTCTGCACGTACACTTTTAAATCGTTTATTCCGTAGATTGTTCTTTTCATTTTCTTTCTTTTGTATGCTGAATCTGTGACATAAACAGCAGCTGGATATTTTTCGTGCCCCATAAAACTCAGCGGACCTAATCGAAGTCTGCCGGACGGTACCAAAGAATCATGACTACCGGTATGCCTTGTTAGGCTTTTGTATGCATCGTGAATGCTGGCGCGAACTGGAAACTCCGTATAGGCGGAGTTATGATATCGATATATTGTCATGGTCATTTGTGATTAACAAAACATAATTCTAATAAAATAAATGCATACAATTACACGAATAAGGCATATTAATAGGATTAATTAATAATTGTATGCATTATAAAGAGAATAAAATTATCATAGAATTGTTTTAAAGAATTCTTCTTTATTGTATTTCTTTAATAATATCATGCCAGTTGTTTACTAGAAAAATCTTGTTGAACTCACATCATTTTCTTTCCCTTAATTACTCCGTGATGTAGTATTATGAATCAGAGTGTTACCAAAAGATAAATGTGAACTTTGTTTCCATTACAGGATTTGTCTTCACAATGCCGCAGTTGAGGTTTGAACAGCAACCTAATGTATCATTCGGTACCCTAACACGAGTAGTTAATTTTGCTGTGCATGCAAAATCACACAGGCGAAGTTTTGCAGTTGGAAATATGTCTGGTATTGAAAACTTCAAAAATAAGCTGGTTAGTAAGTAAAGCTGGTGGAGTTAAGGTAGTACTACCACCCATATGAGTTTTTAATATTCCATTTCATATTTTACACTTTTGGTTCTGTTCAACATAGTTCGGTGTACGTTTGTTCATGCCTAATTTACTTACATATAAATATTTTGTTGTACACAACAATTATTGCGTAATTCATTGTACACAGTTACCTCGCAAGAAACTTGTTTTTCTGCGATCTATATATTTCAGCCGCATCGCAGTTTATAGTTGAAAGGTGACTGTGTACAATATCAACAACCAAAAAACGGATCTTCTACCATTGAAAGAATTATTGCATACATACTATTTGATTGTTAGTTCTCTGAACTTGCCCTTGTGTTGTTGGAAATCTACCTATTATGGGGATCAGTGGGACACATCACGCTGCAGAGCAGTTCCGTTCTTTCTATTTCACGTGTAAGTGTCAATCAAATGCATACTTGTCATACTAATGGTTATAGTTGCCAGCAGCAAAAATTTCATTGTTACATCCCTAAATAGTAAATTGCTACCATTTAGTGCCAGGGACACTAACAATAATCTTGTTCTTCTATAGGTATCATATTACTACATTTTCGGAATAATTCATAATTAAATTGTAACTTTTTATATATTTTCTGAATTTCAACCTCTAACATGAGAATGTAGGACAAGTCGTATGATTACAATATATGCAATGTACGTAGTGTCCTTTACCAGATAAACATCACATGTATTAACATGTTCATGATGTTGCTAGCATTAAACGTTTAAACTGGATCTTCATGCAGATCTGGACAATTGCATAATATGGCACCCGACTCACACATTTATGCATATAGGTGAATGGCGCGGGAATGAAATTCATATTGGGAGGCTACCGGAGCTTCAGCACCACTGAAACAATTTCCGCCGTGCCGCCGCATATCTTTACATCTTCCTTCACCTGTAACTTCAGCTTCTACGATATATCGGCTGTGAACTCACGACATCCGAACACGGGGGGGGGGGGGGGGGCACAGTGCTGTTGACAATTTTATGTTTTACGTTGCGCCGCTGCTGTAAATTTTTACCTTCTCCAGCTTCTCTCCGCTGTCTCGGCTGGAATAATAATATCGGAACACGAGGGATGCTTTGGAGAAAAAAATTCGCCGCCGCGCCGCCTATTAGTGGGAGGGGGCCGAAACCAAATGTCTACCCTCCAATTGCACACATCTTTCACAGTTAACAAAAATACACGTTAATCATCTCATAAAATTTAGATTTCCACTCGTCATTGACGCTCGCCACAAAAACAAGCATTCACGCTCACATTTAATGGGGGGGCAGAACCATATGTCTACCCCACCCCCCGGAGAAATCTGCCCCCTGTTCCCGCGCGTATGATGTAGGTGCCCGGTTTTAATAATACATTTAATAATACAGTGCACATGATTTTAACTTTATAAGTATACCTTCATTTCCCCCAAGCAATGTGTGAACAAAATATGGAAATGATTTGTTAAAAACGTGGATAAACAAACTTGAACTATCGATGAGCTTTGTAGATTCCTTAATCCTTTCGGGCTTATGGATCTAAAACACTTAATGAAAACAAACTATTTGCAACTGTAATAATGAATTATTCTTGATTGTGATTCTTGATAATCGCATGCCAGTAGTTTACTTGAAAAATTCTTGTTGAACACATCACTTAATTGTCTTTCCCTTAAATCACTACATGATGTATTATTACAGTTTTGGTAGTATTATAAAAACAGTAATGGGTAAATCATAAAAACGTCATTGTATCCCGGCGTTTATACCAACCTATCATGACAATAATTATAATTGTACAGATTTGTAATAAATATCAATATAATTCAATTGCTAATGTATTGGGCAACACAACACCAATTTATTTATGGTTAAGACACATGGGAAAACATACCCATAATTCCTCTTTTAAATGTCTCATTTGCTTGTATTTGACCTAAAATGAAGTCATTTTTCCTTTCATTACATAAATATATCAAATAATAATAATAATCCCAATACCTCTTCTAAAGTATGTACTGTAGTTTTGGTGTGTCATAAATATATAACTTTGCTTTCGTTACAGCATTTGTGTTTTTAAAGTTTATATTGGGATTGTATACGTCAAGTAGTCATGGCTGACAATTCTAATACAACCGGTCGCTTACTGCCGATGGAACGAAGATATGGCTTTTCACAGTCGGCAAAAAAACGAAGTTTAGCTGGTATTGAACAACTCAAAGAAAGGCAGGTTAGTAAGTTAGGTTGTTGGAGCTAAGGTAAATGTTACATCCCCAATCACTTTTTAATGACATTTCATATTATTTTTTGGATATTATTTGGCCAATTTTGGATTTTGTTGTTTAGAAAACGCCATCAAGATCAGTGCAAACATTCCCCTTCAGCATAAACTGAATTAGGCAGAATACCAACAAAACACCATGCTGAAGCATAGTAACTACATGTATTTTGAAATAAAATATTATTGCTAGCATCTCTGACAATAGATGATAGCAATTTTGACATAGTGTAGTACAATAGCATACAGGCTGCTGAAATCATTTTAAGAAACAACAATGTTTTTTTAACCATTAACTGGTATTCGCTACGTATAATTGTAGTTATTGTCGTTCCCCATTACACATGCATTTTACAGAGATTAGTACCATTATGTCTAAATAATTAGCACATTTAATGTAAAATAATTTGTGCAATTTGAGAATTAACCCTTCATTCACATTATAGAACATTATGCACATACGTTGCATGCAAGTGCTTTGTTTGTAGCAGAAGTGTTCAGTTCACTGGTTAAAATTACGTTATTCGGAGGCATCACCTTTTTTGGCGATCGTTTACTTTCTGACCTAACCATGAAAACGACCACCTGCAGCCGCCGAGAACATGAGAACATTAATGATAGCGCCACTGTACTGAATTTCTGTGAAGCTCGACACAATATCGATTTTACGGTAACCGCGGAGCAACGGATAGTCGCCGCCGTAGAAGTCGCGTTTTACTTGAGTTTGTTTTGCTAAATTTGATCGTGGTAGGAATGTAAAATAATTGTTTTGTAACGTAGTGTGTGTGTATGGGTAAATTCACGAGTTGGCAAACCTTTTAGCATGTTGATTTCATGTGCATTGTTTACAATAATTGCTGCCCACAATGGCAAGCATTTCACACCAAATGATACATTATACTTGGTAGATATATTAGACATAACAGTAGCCTTGACGTAGCAACCGTTTATTTGTAAGTGCACATATCTTGTCGAAGAAGGCTGATTTTGCAAGCCTAATTTGTGATATATGGAAACAGGGTAAATTTGTGTTTAGTGACAAGCTGTGAATGAAACAACATGCATTCTATTTGATGCATCCTGACATAGTTCGATGTGTATATTACTTGGATCCAACAAAAACAATGATGGGATACCATGTGTACCATTAATAAGGGGTTGCAAACTTGTGGTTGCACGTGTAACATGTGGTGTCCACATTGGTTACACTTTCAACCACATACCTATATCCACATTTTTAGGATACCACTGGCTTTACACTTATCACACAGAAAGGGCATCATATATACATTATTACATCAGCAGTGAATTTAACAATACTGCATTTGAAATGTACCAAACATGTCACAGGGAGTTTAGGTAGGTATTTATCATGTCCTCAAATATATGTTACAAGTGCAACCATGCATCACACCTGACATCTGAAACACTGTGTCATCTTTCAAGATAATGTGTATCTAGTGTGCAGAGACTGACAGATAGCATCATATCATGGTGTCATTGGCCTCTTTTCAAAAACAGCAAGCAATGTACAGTGAGGGTAAGTTTGGTGTATTCAGTTGTTACCAGCGCAACCTTGTTACGCGTGAACCATTAATACACATATCATATTAATTTGGAAGATTTCTATGTGAACCTGTATTTGTGATTATGTTGACCTTATTGGTGGCTAGGAATCTGGTGACTTTGATGGAAATATCACCACTTGTCGTTTCTGCCTGGTACATCATCTAATGGACACCATTTATATTTGCATTAGTGGGCCTATTACATGTGTTATTAGTTTATTAAACATGTATTTACCTCACAAGATTATGCCGACTAGCATATTAATATCACAAGACAAGTACGATAACAATATTTTTAAGTATCTCGGTCTTGAATGTTTTCATACTTTTTTGGTCAAGCGACAACGTAATGGCCAAGGCCTCTTTTAACAACTATTTTGAAGTAGGAATAATAAAACAGGCATGGTATTCTGTTGAAGTATGCAAGTGTTTGTATGAGAAATTGCCTTCAAATGGTATCCATGTTACACGTGCAACCGACGTGTTGGTAGTTCATTTGCATGTTAAAAATCAATAGATATAGTAGCATCATTATCTCCTTGTGTCTAATTACTTAAAATTATACATATGTCTACACCACATAGCAGGAAAAACATTGATATCAGTTTGAATTGTTCACTACAATGTCAAACATTGGTTTGCCAACTCGTGAACTTACCCATATGTATATAAGATATGTGAGGAGAAGTTTGGCGGCTGTAGGTGGTCGTTTTCATGGTTAGGTCAGAAAGTAAAAGATCGTCCCTTTTATATTTCCAAAACAAATGGCTGATTTGAAACATAATTACCCACATTTACAAAACAGTGGGAACAAATAAATTAACAAGAACAAATAAATTATGATTTACTACTTTAAAGACGGCATTTTACCCATCACTTTTTAAATTAGAATTAGAAAACCAGAGGGTGGGCAGTTGATACGAGCACAATAGTACTATACATGCGCATCAGCGTGGGTAGAATGTGGGGTCAATTAGCAAAAATACCCGTCTGTAGGTCAGTGTAATGATTGTCGCTTTACATATGTTCGTTTCACAATCATTTTATTAACAACTGAACGATACTAAATGCACATCTCCAGCCATGCCATGATGGATCCGGAAACTACATAGTAATTCTTCGACTTCTATGTACTCAACTGCGTAATACGTTCTGATACAATGCGGTCAATAGTGTAGTGCCATTATCATAACATCCCCCTTTCCAACGAACAAGACAAAAATAAGCAATTATGCATTCATCATTAAGCGAGATATCAAGCTGTGAACATTATTTGCCATTCAGTTCCATGTTTCACAACACTTTACGCAGTAAATTAAGCTATATTACAATATTAATTACAGTCATTGTCAAAGGTACAGTCGAGGCAAATTGCCGATTACTGTTCGTAATGGCGAGGTCTGGTGATTAATCGACCTGCTCTGATTTTATAACGTCTCTGCACAGGTTGGTTGGTCATATATTCACGGCCTCTCTGCCTGTCACTACAGCAGCAGGTGATTCAGCTGAGCACAATGAACTGCCACTGTCTGTTCTTGGCACAGTCAACCTTGATTGGGCGTTACGTTCAATGTCCGGTGCAGTACGAAACATCGGTTGAGTGTTTGGACTGTCACACACAAATCACACTGTCTTCTTCGCAGGCTCTACATCCTGGATGTGTCTTCTATTTCTCCGCAACATCCGTCCATTTGGTGTCTCGAGTATGTAGGAGCGCAGTTCCCGACACCTCTCATGGACCACTGCGGGTTCTCACAGACCTGAGTTTGTATTGGGACATTTTGTCCGGGATCCAGTGGAAGAAAAATGCGCGAGTGTTGATCGTGGTTTATCTTCTGAATATCTCGTCGTTGTTGCAACCTCTCAGAGATTTCCTCCCTGTTGACAAGTTAGTTTCTCATTCGAACGGGAAGGTTGCTTTGTAACTTTCTCGTATACAACATCTCTGCAGGACTGGGCAACACGTGGTCTACCGGTGTTGTGGGTAAACACAGCAGGCGACATCTGGATCGACTTTGCTCGATTTCGCTTTCCTCATGGTCATTTTCACGGTTTGTATGCTGCGTTCGATGAATCCGTTCGACTTTGCATAGTGCGGGGAACTTGTGATATAGTCAAAGTCCCATTCCTTTGCAAATTTGCGATAGGTTTCGCTGTCGTATTGTGGACCGTTATCGCTCACGACACGTTGTGGGACTCCATGTTTCGAGAATAGTTGCTACTGTTTGGCTGTTGCACTGACCCATAGGAATTTTTTCTGTACCATCGGAAACTTTGAGTAATAATCCGCCACTATCAGATGTTCGTGTCCATCGAAGTGAAACAAATCAGTTCCAATCTGCCAGGGGCGAGTTGGGATCTCATGTGGTTGGATTGTCTCGGCTCGTTGTGTACATTGGTGCTCTTGGCATGTAGCACACTAACATACCACATTGTCAATATCACAGTTCATGTTCAGCCAAAAGACACAGCTTCTGGCTCGTAACTTGCATTTTGCAGCGCCTTGATGTCCAGCACGGATCTGTTGCAAAATTCCATGCTGCATGGTGTGGGGAATGATAATTCTTTCACCCTTCAGGACAAGACCATTCTCGTTTGAGAATTCATCTCGGTACGACCAGTACTGTCGTAGCTGTGCTGGCATGTGTTTAATCGAATCTGGCCAGCCATCTACAATGAATTCTCGGAGTGTAGTGAACTGCACACATTTCACCATTATGTCAAGATTGATGGGCTCATGTCGGTTGCTTGGTAGTCGCGACTTAGCATCAGCGACAAGCATGTCTCGCGACATTTGATAGTCATGTCATAGCCCTGTAGGCGAAGGAGCATGCGTTGCAGTCTTGGTGGAGCTGATATGAGATTCTTGAGACTAATCATCTCCAGGGGTTTGTGATCCGTTTCAATCACAAAGTACCTGCCATTGATGTAGGTGTGGAATCGCTCACATCCATACACCACGGCCAACAGTTATCTTTCTATGTTTGCGTAACGGCGCTCTGTCTCAGTTATAGATTTGCTGGCGAATGCTACATGTTTGCTGTCTTGGAGCTGCACTGCTCCGATTCCACTTGACGATGCTTCGACCTGGATTGTCGTCTGCTCATTCCGGTCGAAGTTGACTAGTGCAGTCTGTGCTACGATCATGTCTTGGATCTTTGTGAATGCCTGCTGGTGAGATGCATTCCACTGAAACTCAACATCTTGCTTCAGCAAGTCTCGGAGTGGTGCTGTGAATTCTGCGAGTTGAGGAACAAATGGCGACGTATACGTTGCTATCCCCAGGAACTGTTGAAGACTCGTCTTGTTTGTAGGAGCTGGTGTAGTTCTGATGTCTTACACTCTTTCCGGATCCGGGTGTACTCCCTCAGCATCATACACCATGCCAAAGAAATGAATTCGCTCCTGTCCTATGGCACATTTCTGAATGTTGAATACAAGTCCATTGTCACCAGCCATTTTCATCAAGTTGTGTAAGTGCCTATCGTGCTCCACCTTTGTCTTTGCGTACACAGCGATGTCATCTGCAATGCCAAGGGTTCCTGGGCATTGCAGATCCAGCGAATTGATGTGTGATCTCCTCGAGAATGGGAGTGCGATGATGACATCTCTCTATTACCTTGTTATGGTCTTTGGAGTCCAAGCAGATGCGTAGTTTTCCGTTTTGCTTTCTCGAGTAAGCCAAACTGTTTACCCAGTTCATCTACTTTGCGGATCACACCATTTTGCACCATCTCATCTAGACAGTCCGTGATCTCTTCGTTGAGTTGGATTGGATATTTCCTAGCTGCATGTATCACCGGTTGTACACAT